>OMNM01050367.1:32440-50876 GCA_900302745.1 Parablennius parvicornis | reverse complement strand
GATCTCCGTGGAGCTCTCGCCATGGCCAAAAGCAAGAACTTTAAATACGAGCAAATGTCAAATCGACAGCAGAAAGTGACAAATTCTTTACATCGGATCCATGCTTTGGTGATTGGAACGTGTTCATGTGGCACTGAAACATTAAAAACTCCATCTGTGCTCCAACATTTGCTCCATTCATTATCTTATTCAAATGTGTCAAGAATAGTCTTTAAAAAAAAAAAAAAAAAAACAGACTGCACCGAACAGGATTCGGGTGTGCTGAAACTGCAAAAAGATAGTATAATTTTGTGCAGGCAGCCCGTGAAGAAACGCCGACAGAGCGTCTGTGAAATCCCAGCCTTTCAGTGGCAGCTGCGAGCAGGCTGAGCGAGCGAAAGGGCTGCAGCGTGGACGGCGCAATTTTGAGCATCTGGAGCATCAGGCAGCGCTGCGCCGCACCACGACCCACTAGAACAGAACGGCGCTGCCAAAGCACCACCCTGTTTATTTATAAAGCAGCTGGTAAAGGAACAGGAGCCTCCTGGCTGACGTGGCCCAGTCATTCACGGGGCTGAACAATAAGTGGAAAGAGGAAGAAAGGTGAGAATCGGTGAGATATGGAAGAAAAAAAAAAAAAGTGAAAAGAGACTGAGAAATGCTGAGTGTGAAGCTGGAAGCAAACCCACTGAGTTGACCTACGTCCGGGGGCAGGAAGTGGAAAAACAATGGGAAAGTTTGTGGTTGAGGAAGATATGAAAGAAAATCATGAGTGCAGTGCTCAGATTGTGTGTGTCATACAGTACAGTATACCGAAAATAGGAACTGACTGGAGGAGACGTAGACCTCTGAATAATTTATCGGCGCAATACAGTTTAATGACTAATCAAAATGCTGAAGCACTGCACAGTGTGTGGGGCGAAGAGGCCAATACATTACACGACTGACCAATCAAAAGCACAAGTTGGGTAATAAAAGATCCAACACAGAGTTATTATTTAATTCATTGATATTTTTAAATAATTAAGTAGACGTTCTGGTGCTACATCGCTCGCGGGCAGCGGCGGCGCCGCCACGGGAGCATCGGCTCATGACACTTCACCCTCCATGAAAGAGATGCAAAGCGCCAGCATTTAAAGTCGTTAACATGACAGACGGACGGATGCGGCGAGGCTGGCAGGCGTGCAAGCGTGTCTGTCTCCGCGCGCATTGCATTAGCCCACATCAACAGCCTCTCCAGTTAAAACAAATATGAGGCACATGCAAATGAAGCGAAAGGCTGGAAGGACCTGAGGTAGGCAGCACGCTGTTCACTGCAAAATAGTTTAATATGTATGCAAAAAAAAAAAATGTTTACCATGGAGAGATAATGAATTTCAGATGAGGTCACAATGCGTTACTGTGAAATACATTATTGACACTGTAATGAAATTCAGTTAAGAATTTGAATGCAATAAACACTGAAAAGTGTTATTCCTTATTTTCCAATAACCTTGCTGCATGAAAATATATAATTATCAGGTTTACGAATCCTGCTGAAATCCCTCATAACCTCATTAGATATTTAGTAACGGAGTTTAACAGCATTTTGTTAAAAATTAAAAAGGTTACAATACATGTAGTAATTAAAGTACTCTGTTTTTTCCAGCATGTTAAACTAAATTACTATTTAAATACACAAGTTAAAAAAAAAGAAATCACTGAGATACATGAAGCCAAGCATCAGATTTCTCTCAACATGTTTTAATGACGGAAAAAAAAAGTCCCTTACATGATCCTTCTTTTTGCAAATGGTCAAAAGTATAAAGTTATTGCTGAAACAATTCCCACATTGCATCATCTAGAGAGTAAAAATGTCCATGCAGATATCAGCCGCAGAGAATTACTCTACTGTACGGCTCTTTCGCACTCCTAAATTACAGTCCGTGTTTGCATCAGCTTTTTGATCATCGTTCTCAGCATGCCGCCTGCTGCATCTGCGTTATTCTGCTCGCAGCCAAATAGGACAGAGGCTCAGGACACATAACAAGATGCTATTGTAAGAAAGCCTCAAGAACATCCTGTCAAAAAGACTTTAAACTGTCAAGCCTCCTTTGAAGCTACTTTTACTGATGTTTCTGTGTCTTTGGTGGAAGCAGGCAACCTCAGCAGATAAAAAAAACACTGTCATGAGTCGAGAATTGTAACCAAATCACAACGCAATGCTCAAATGTTTGGGATGGTGTGATTGAAACTATGAGAAAGAGAATGATTAGCAAATCTGATGTTCCCATATAACATTCCTGATAAAGATAGAACAACAAACCAGATGTTGAAACTGGGACATTTCACCATTTAATGGCAGCTCATTTGGAAGTTGATGGCACAGCATGTCTCAGAAAAGTTTGAACGGAGCCATGAGAAGGTTTGAAAAGCAATTGGTGTGGAAGAGAGCTGAACCTTCCAACAACATCAAACATTTGGTGAAACAAGAAATAATCCACCGATGAGGGTTCAGGACCGTCGAGCACATAGAATCCTGCATTAGACCAAAATGGCACATAACTCTTCCACACTGCAGCGACAGTCTCATTCATCAGAGGAGTTTTTAAACAGTTGCTTAATAAGGATACTGCAAGGTCCCATCCCAACTTTCTGAGATACTGCAAGTCATTCCATATTCCATATAAGCTTATACTATCTATTAAATTGCACAACTACAGAGTTTTGAACATGAGTTAATTTAATTTCTAACAAAATGCAGTTTTATAGTATTTGTAAATCACTGTATTGTGATTAATATAAAGCAGTATCTCAAGATTTTGGAATTGTGGTTGTACAACAAGTACATCTCCTAAATCAGTCAAAATACCACCAACATCCATATCGCCAAGTTATTTGTTGTTACTTGACTCTCTAAAAATGGCCAGAGTCTTGGCTCTCTCTACCCACAACCTACTTTTATGAGGATCTGCAAATTCATTTTGCTCTGCTGTTTTTCTCGCTGCAGTCCCCGACCGCTGACCACTGCAGTGACACAGTATCTGACCATCTGCACATTTTACTCCAGACGTTATGGGAGTAATGTTTTGTGAAAACGTCCCCTCGATCCCCTTTAAGACAACCTTGATACAATAAAAGGTTTTCCAACAGCATTTGTGCTCCGAAATCAATTCCAGTGTTTTTTTTTTGCGTACAAGCTGAGTCACATCGTTAGGATTTCATGCCTGAAACTGCCACAAGCAGTCAAATCCAAGTCGAGCCTCCAGTCATCATTGTAAACCTGATTTTAAGGTGTCTGCTTTTGTTTATAGCAAATAAATAAAGCATCTGTTCACATTAAGTGTTTCTTACCAAAACACATTTTGTTTATCCTTTAACACTGATAAGCCTTTTTTCTTCAATTCAATAAAAAAGAAAAAGAAAAACATTTGTTTTGCCTGAAATTAGCATTTTTACTCATCACCATTTGTTTTTGAGAGACAAGTGCTGCATTTCCATGCACATATACACCAAATATATGTCACAATCTTTGTGTTTAGTGCAATACATTTTCTCAAGGGTCTGTATTCCCTTCGTTTCCCCGCTTAGAGAGTTTCAGTGGTATTGCTTCATGTTGGGTCAGTTCCTTCTCATTTGTATTTATCTTGTCAGGTTTTTGTGAACTTTACTCCATCTTGGTTGAGTTCAGTGTCTGTCCTGTCATTTCCTTGCAGATCCTCTGGGCTACTTCTACAGTTTCTATCTGGTTCTATACCAAACTTTTCCCCCGTACACAAATGTCATTCTATCTATAATGTACATGAATTCTGTACATTATTGTGTTTGGCACCACTGATTCAGTGAAAAGTGGCATTATGCAGTCTAATACATTGCACATTATGGAATGTGATAAACACATACCATTATCTTGTGCAATGTGTGCAGTCAGGTTGATTAGCTCTACCAGCTGTTTAGTGTGTATTTAAATCTGTCTGCCCTATAATCCTGGTTCGGATCTGGATAGTTGCAATGTTACCTGTCTTGATATCCATCTTAGTTCCTCTTAATATATACATTTTTTTTACGTTGCATATTCTCCTCTTTGAAGCCATGGGTGTTTTTGAGTCCAAAAAGATGCAATTGATGCTAATACTTGATGCTAAAATGCCCTGAAGTGTGAATGTGAGTATAATGACAGTGTGACTCCTGGTGTTTGTCATTAATTTGTACCCTGCCTTTACCCTCAGTCAGTTGAGATCAGCTCCAGCATCTAAACTAAATAAAGTAATATAGAGAAGTAATATAGTGGATGGATGGATGGCTTTGTGTGTATTTTGATATTCTTTATATTTTGAGATCAACTTTGATGCCGCAGTTCTTCCTTCTATAACTCAGACACTGTGGATAAAAGCATTAGTAAAAAGAGGGTTTTTTTCTAATCACCAAACAGCACATTAAACATTGCACGGTGGTGCAACTAGTGGTCATAAACACCACAGAGTAGTTTTAGTTTGTAGTGTTTGCCCATGGGCCCATGTGAGCTAAACTCAAGAGTAGTTTAAAATGAAATGCAGCTGGCGCCAAGAAACTTGCATCATTCAGATCAGAAAGAGCTGAGTACACATGCAGATGAGCAGTCTGGGTTCATACACATGCAGAAACATACACGTCCAAACTGAATAAGGAGGCAACTGAGAGCTTAAAGTAAAAGAATCAAGATGGGTTTCTGGGGGAAAAAAAAAAAAAAAAAAAAGGTCCTGCACTTCATCAATAATTCATAGACTTGGTTATTTACTCTTGCTGGGGTGCAACCTCCAGATCACCGTCCCCACAGAAATGTTTAGGGCTGTATGTTAAGGAAGGCGAGAGAAGAGAGGAAGGAGCAGGAAGGGAATTGCAAGATGAATAAGAATATGAAGTTGACCATTTCCAAGACGAACTATTGCATTTAATCACTCTCGAGGTTCAGAGAAGCGATGATACTTCTGAGCTGACTCCAGCTGCCTGCCTGCTCCCACCCTGGGGCCGGGCTGCGCTTCGTAACGGCGTGCTACTTTCTGATATATGTGCTATAAATTATGAGGTCCTTAAACCGTAATACGATATATGATGTAGCTTTTCAGTGGTCATATCGCATGTCTTAGCCCACAGTGCAGTGGCAAAAGAGGGATGTGACATGGACACAAGCTGGGTTATTGATGAGGCAGGTAGGGGAGTGAGGACTGTGGGGGGTGAATCATTCCCCTGCCTGCTGATATAGAGTGGAAAAAGCTTTTTTTAAACACTTGACTGGAGCCGAGTATGTTGTACCATGTTTAAGGGGTCATCTCAACCAGACCTCTTCTTTGTAGAAGTGTCATCACTCTCCATTTCACCCTGCCTGTCATCCTGCTGCGACTCGGTGTTTGAACAACATGGAGCACGGCAATCTAAGCGGTTCAACATGATTCTCTCGTGCATGACCACATACACCGAGAGCTGGAGAGCTCTACATATGAGCCGTTACGGGGCTTCCTTTCACCGCTGGTATGACACAGGATATTTACTGCAGTTGTGTCAGCGTTCGGGAAATTATTTTTCAGTGAGTCAACGTTTTGGGTGAAATCAGAATGCTCCTCTTACCGTGTACTCGACGATGTAACTAAGTTTTACTTTAAGGACCTCATGTCTTCAAATCACTGCACAATTTACTACATTCGACATTAAAGACAACATAGATGACACAAATTTGTGATCAACATCAAATTCAAGACTGACATGTTTAGTGCCGCATTATGTAATAGCGGTACAATATGTAATAATGCAATTGAGCGCATTTTGTTTAACTTGTTACATATTGCAAGTTATTACAAAAAGCGGGAGTAGAGTGTAGAGCCACATTACGTAATAAAAGTGCAATATGTAATAATGTAATAAATGTTTGTTTTTGTGCTTTTACGCTTTCTATCATCTATAATAATTACATAACATAATACAAATTGCATGTGTTTATGTCTTGTGAAATTTCAGTGCACCCAAAATGTAAGTAATAATTAAATAGTGTTGTTTTTGTTTCTCGCTTGTGAACACATTCTCCATTATAATAAATACGGTTGCATTTGATTTAGGCTGTAATATAACACACTGCTAGTTGAAAAAAAAAAAATCATAATGAAGCTGGAAAGCTTAATGATATTCTGATGATATGACGGCTTTTCTAATGAATGCGTCAAATTTGATTATGTATTACATATTGCACAAAATTATTACATTTTCTTGAGAAAAATAGAACACCCGCATTTTGCAACTGTTGCAATATGACAAAGTTATGACAAACTGCGGACGTTTATTACATAATGTGCTCAAGACTTTTATTACAAAATGTGACAGATTATTACAAAATGTGGCATTATTACTTAATGAGTTGTAAATTTGTTATATTATTACATATTGCACCATTGTTACATAATGCGACGTGACAGACCTCATGTCATCAAATCACTGCCCATTTTATTACATTTAACATTAAAGACAACATAGCCGCCGCACATTTGTAATAATCTACGTCAAATTAAAGATTGATGTGTTTAAAGTTGACCAGATTTGCAGTCAAGGATTAACATTATTTGAATTGATTTGAGATTAACTTAGATTTTTTTAATGGGGACTATGACAAACAATAAAACAATAAAACTCTTGTCAGTATTTTGATATCTGTGGATTTATGTGTTTAGTTGTGTCTCTCTGTAGTCACTGTGAGAATGTAGTATGTACTGGATGTTGATATTCTTATTGTTATTAATATATATTGCGCGTTCAACTGACGTGGAGAATGAAATCCTCTGACTGCCAACAGCAGCACGTTACAACGCAGCTATAACAAGATGGCAACCGAGTGCAGTCGATTTTGCCTTATCCACTGTAGTAGGGCAGGCTTTCTGTCCCTCAGAGGCACTTGTACCCACATGGACTGTCACTTCCTACTATTACAGACATGATGAAAGAAAGACTCACACTGACTTCTAAAATTGCCTTCACAGTGACCCGGCAACCACGACTGCGAACCCCTCGTGGTGGGTACAGTCTTCCTGTGAGTGTGTTTAATCGGCGTGGGAGGTAAGGTCAGTCTTCCAGGGTTACACCAGGTGGGACTCCGATTGGTAGCCGAGTTACCAGCAGACAGTAAATGTTCCTTCAACCTTCAAATGCTTTTCATCATGTTCAGGGCTTCAGGGCCCCGACAGTAAATGTTGAGTGGGATTAATCACATTGCCAAGACGTCATAATGCTTCAGATATATCGTTAATATAAACATGGCAACTAACAGTTCGAAAATGGTATGAATAGTATGTCGTATTATAGAATATTTCCTGACATCTTAATATTTTTGTAGTTTAAATATCACGAAAGTTATGTTTGAATTTCCACCTCAAAGCAGTTAGCTTCCTGTCTATGCTGCTGTTTGAACATATTTCTGTTCAATCTACTTTTCTCGGTTTCGAGTAAAACCCACACTAAGAATAATTCCTTCATATTGTTAAAATGGCCTTGAAAATGAATGCGAAGGGCAAAATAACATTAACCCATTATCACCTATTTTTATCTGCTCAAATTTTGTATTTGTAAGTATCCTTACAGTCTGTTGTGAGGATTTAGCCATTTGAATATGTGATAATTACATTAACATCTTTCCTGTTTAACGGATTCGACTTAACAGAAAAGATTCTTTTAAAAAAATAGTTGAGGTCACAGCCATACTAGATTGCATATTTTAGCATAATTTTATTTTTAACTTTTAACACTGCAGCAATTATCTGGGAATGTATGGCACATCCAAACAAAGAGCACAGGAAGAACATGCAAACTCCGAAATTGAAGGTCCCCTTGTAACCGGGGTAACTTCACTGTGAGGCCTGAGCGATAATACTACACCGCCATGTGGTCCTGAACATGTTTTCACTTTTAGTGATTTGCTCACCTCTTGACTCCTCCATCTGCAGCAGGCATTAACGACACTTGCTATATTCTAAAGCTGCTTTTTAACCTGCTCAGTTCACGCAACTTTGCCTCGACACTATTGGCCTCATTCACACTGGAGGGAAATGCGAACCGAGTTCAGATTGTTTGGTCACACGTGACTCAGATCCAACCTGTTTTGTGGCTGTGTGAAAGCTCCAAATTCAGATTTTTTTTTGTGCACCAGACCCAGGCCTCAATTGTACGTGCTACCAATTTGGATATTTTTCTACATGAGAATGATTCCTCATCGACGTGTGACTGACGTCACAGATAAGAGTCGGAGGAAGCAGCTCTGTCGAAATGTTTAAAAGCTGTTAAAAGCTGTGCTCTCTTTTTACCTCATTATCCTTCTTTTTTCGCCCATCATGTTGTCTAGATTTTGTCGGCTCGTATTTACCAACTACTTGAAAATGAATCTACACGAGCTGACCAGTGCTGCCAGATATGGTGGGTATCCCCCAATTAAGGAGCCAAATTCTCTTACCTTTCAACTTTGTTTATGTTGAGCATAACCCTGCACAACCCTGGTGCTGACCTGGGTGCAGTCGCTCTGGGGTTCAATCATGTTCGGCCAGCAGTCTGATAGAGGTCGGGTTTAAAATGCAATATGAACGATCACGCAAAAAAAAAAATCGGATATCAGTAAAAGACCAGAATTGAGCATCAAGACTGCAGTGTGAACGTAGAGTAAAAAGATTTAATCTTTGTGATTAATGAGCTGTTCCTGTGTGCCAGACTTTTAGAGTGTTTGGTAAAATGTACTGTGAAAAAACAATAATTGACAGGTAATAAGGGACTTTGTTTACACTGTGGAGATGGCTTGTAATTGTTTGCTTTGTTTGTAAAATATGCTCACTGGGAAAAGAAGGACATGTTTTAACAAGGAAGCTTTTTTTAATCAAGTGAAACCAATTGAGGTGATTTGAGCAGCAAGTACGACTCCCTCGTGGCCAAATCCTTTTGGAGGCGTCCCGAACACACTGGGAAAGAGACTCCAGTAGATTGGAGGACTGGAGACGCAGCAGGCAGAGAACAAAGTCTGACCGCTCAGCTCCAACCCAATGCAGGACGACTGGTTAGAAAAAAAGACGGACGGACGGATGGATTGGATGCTCATTCATGACTGTTTACCGTTTTTGCACCTGGAGAGGAGCCATCTGGAACGACAAATAGTCAGGATTGACGGGTAATACTTTAACTCTCTTTAATAGAATGGGCAGGGAATGGGACTTGTGTCACACCGCAAAGCTTGAATGTAATCCTGGACTCCTAAGACCTGTGCTCCACTGGCAACCTCCCCGACACAGACAATCTTCTGTCTCCCCTCAAAATGAATTCAGAAGAGTGCCGAAAACTAATCAGACCTGGCTTTTTACCGAAAAAAGAGGTGTGTTCAATTACTGCGTCCAATAAGAGCCACTAAAATCACTTAACGGCCCTAAATTAATACACAATCAAGAGGTGAATGACTGTGAAAAAACAGCAGACACATTGTATTCACAGCAATACTCTGCATGTGCATATGACCAAATGTGCTTTAACTACCATTCCTCTACTGTGAGGAACTTCATTATGACTGGAAATAATTAGTGAGAGCAATGTATGTAATGGGCTTTCAGCTTCCAACAGCACAGTCAATAGCCTGGAAATGGAAACTCTGCTCTAATCACTAATGAGAAAATTGTTGAGAGGCAAGAGGGGGAGAGAGAGCATCACTGGGGAGTGGGGGATAAGATGAAAAAGAAGCCAGATACTAGTACAGTGGGTGTGGATAAAGGTAGTCTGACATTAGACTATGAAATGAGAACTGATTCCTTCTCTAATCATCAAAATATATATCCAAATCCTAATCAGATTTTCTGGTTATCAAAAAGGTAATCGTCTGACTTATTACTCAGTATCTGATTATGAACTGCCCGTGGATAACCGATGCATTTAGGGCCTGCTTTGTAATTGACCCAAGCCTGGGGAAGGGTGTCAGAGAAATCACATTGGCAATCAGCGGGATAATGGATTAAGCCTATATCCATAACAGGGACTGGCTTCTAGCAGCGAAAATGAACAACCAAAAAACACAAGAGGGAATGCTTCATAAAGCCCACTCAGCACCTGTGGTACAGAGGCTACAAAAGCTGCGGCTAATGCATGCAGCTCATAGGAATTCCTCTGTGTTTCTGTTTTAATGATAGTCTAAACTCTATTTCCCTCCCTCCCATCTCCACAGAAATCAATGTTAAGGAAACACTCAAGTTTCCAGCGAGCAATAGCAATTTCTGCCCAGACGACTACATAGCAAAGAGGTGTTTTATGGTGGTAATGCCATTGCACCACAGGCTATGATTGGAAATTTAATAAGCAGGGCTGGGAAATAGCCCTGTGCTCTTTCAGGGCCCCCCTATACCTTTCTCTTCCACTCTTTCTACTACAAGGTTTATAAAACCAGAAGCTTCAACGCCAGTAAATTAAACTCTCTGCTTGTGGGACACTAGCTGGAAAAACAGCTTCTTTGAAATCAATGCAATCATTAAGCTTTTTTATAGGCTCAATACATTTATATCGCTGTGGAATGCTATGAAAATAAATGACTGAGCTCGGATCTGGTTCATTTGCACGGCGCTCGCAGAGATGTGTTACTCGCAATGGTCTGACTCCACTATACCTTCACATTCTGTTTCCCTAGCAATACCGTTGTGAATTATTGATGTTAGCACCATGTCTCCTGCCTTCCCCCAGTCTCTTATACGCCAGCCCTCTGCAAGGATCTCCAAGCTCCACTGAGTCTCCGAGGAACACTGACTGCACACAATCCCGGTGACAATATCCAATAAGGCAGAGCAAGGGGAGGGGCACAATGCACCCTGACATTTAAATCAATTGCTTTTCTCATAACAACTATATGATTTTTAATTCATCGTTATTACCGTCTTCACTGCCCACAACTAAAGAAGCATACACATCTTTTTTTTTATTGTGATTTGGAAAAAGCAGCAACACCCAAATAAATCTCAAATTTTCTGTCCAGTCATTTTCGCACAGATGGCAAAAATGGAATGTTCCTATTAACATAGCTGCGTTCAGTAAAGCTCCTTGTGTTGGAATTCAAACAGTGAGCTCGAGCTGTGGGTGTCACTTGTTTGTTAATGTTTCATCCCAAGATCTCAATCTGCATACAGTGTGTTTAACAGTGTGTGCAAAAGAAAAGGCACAGATGTGTGTGTATTCCCAAGGTCTCTGACTGCATGTTTTATCACTCTGCCTCAGCGAGGTTGTGGTGGTTGGGGGGGGGCTGCCACCCTGAGCAGAAGACTACATCACTGCTGCCTGATGAGAATATCTACAACAGGAAAACATAAAAAAGGAAACATAACAAATGCATAATTTATGATGAATATTCTGCTGTCATCAATATGCTTTGCCATAAGCAAAATATAAAATTCATGGTATTTTGTTTCGGGGTTTTTTTTTTGTTTTGTTTTTGCATTAGTTCAGTGAAACCAGATGGGTTCAGTCACCATTTCATCCAGAATTTACCTGAGCTTAATTGTTTTTTGCAGCTTTAGTTTTGAACTCTAGCTACCACACAGAAAAAGTAGCATTAGGTTAACTGGTTGGGATATATGGACATAAACTGATATCACTGCATTTCCAAATGTTCTTGAATTTAAACTTCCAGGAGAATATATAACAATACAGTTTTCGGTGTCAGCATAGATGTAGAAGTTAGTTTTGGTCTAATTTTTTAATGTCACAATTTCTTCCTGTTTAAAAATTATGAGGTTATTATAATCACAGAAAACAACAAGAACGTGTTTAAAAGGGGCTGCTTGTGTACAATTCTTAGAAGTTATGCAAATAATAAACCTCATGTGCTGAAGAAAAACTGATGTTGATGATCCTGTGTTTTGTCTAATCCATTTGGAATAGTACGATACTCCAAATCAAATAAGCAAATAAGACAAATAAGCAAATAAGCAACTGCAAATAAGACCTTAATTTGTAGGACAGTAGAAATGAATAGTGTATGAAATGTGTTAGGATAGAAATTATGAAGTTATTAATCATAAAATATTTGCAATTTTGGTAAGTTATATTGTTTTACCACAGATTTTGGCGATAAATACATGACAATGGTGTTATTTTCTACTTTTTCCTTATAAAACAGTCTTGAGCAAATTTGCTCCTTGGATGTGTTCAAATTGTTCACTCACTTACTTTGGTATTTCAAAGTATGTAAAAAGAACTAAATCAAAATGATCTAATAGTAATAGACTCATAAACGGAGACAAATGTAGTTGTTTCTTGTTGCTGTGCACGAATTATGAAGGTATGGCATTAACTTTTTGCGCCACCAAGCAGAAATATTACAATTTTACCAAATGGCTTAAAATAAAAAGTAAAGTGAAATAATATGAGGTCGTTTTTTGCATGACCTTGGAGCTCAGACATTTCTGGTTTGAACTTGGTAATTCGTGTGTGGCGATAGTATGTGCTACATGCATTTGGACTTTGCATCATCTGATATATTACATACATACATATACAATGTATAATGGCCACATAAATGAAAGGCAATACAATTCATAGCATGTCCTCTCAGTATGTAGCTTTAATAGCTCTTAAAATGTCTGACCTGCACTGTTTCAACACAGAAACACTCTCGTCACTGGTTTACTCGCGGCAATAACAAAGCTCAATCATACGTAGATATCAAAAGCCTGCACAAACAGTTTAACCTGATTACCGGTGTAATTGGAGAAATGGCCAGTAGACAGACTACCTATTGCATACAAATCAATTCAGTGAGAAACAAAGACTCCAAATCAAAACAAGTGTCTATTGCAGGTATAATTTATTATTCATACCTCTGTCTTTATGAGGCCGTTAGCCGCATGGCAGTGAACAAAACATAGCCAGCTCAGCGCATAGGGGTAACTCATGTCTGCACTTTAATATTTGAAGAAGTGGGGACAAATAGCTCTCCTCTGAGAAAACCAATACACAACATTAAGCAGTCTGCTTAAACAAAAAAAATTAAAACGTTCTAATGGATGTGTTTTGGTAATGGTAGTGTCAGTTGATTTACTGTGTGCTGACAACTGCTGTCCGGGGTATATTGGCATCTATTCCCAGGTGGTCTTCTGTCTCTATAGCCTCTCTGGCAACCAGGCACTTAAACCAAATTGCTTAGGTAAATATGCAACGATATATATTGATCACACATAAAGAATGCCTACCGATTAGGTAACAGAAGGCTCTCATAAAAGGACAGGGTTAAAATAAAAAGACACAAACGTGCAAAACTATGTGCTTTGAAGGAAATTATCTTGGAGATAAACTGTGCTTGGCACAGTGCAGAGCGTAATTCTGTGCTTGAATCTCTGCAGCAAAGCACACAGCTTGCTGTGTTGTCTGACGCATCAGAAAATGCCTGGAGCACATCGCAGGCAAGACACAGAAGCCACTTAACATTAAAACAGGTAAGACACAGAGGAAAAGAAAAAAAATCAAGGGGCTTTATGTGCTAAAAAGCCCTTGGCTGTCAAGAAAAAAAAAACAATACCAGCCCCAGCTAGGGGAAGACAAAATTAATAAATGGAATTGTAGTTACAATCAGCGGGAGGGGTTAGAGGTGCAGTGACAGTTACCGAAAGTGAGACAAAGAGGAGAAGCGAGGAAGATAAAGGAAGAGCAGAAAAGCTCTAAAATGTCTGCAGTGCATTAATTGTTCATGAGAAGGTGCATACAGGCAAACAAAGCTGTGATGAATGGTCTCATTTGTAGGATGAGAGAGGCCCCGCCCAGCTTGTACGCTATCTAGCTCCAGTCGCCTCTTTACTCAGACTTATGCAAATACAGACCCCCCATTAGCTATGTTAACAGGTAACTGCTTGGAAGCGACCCCCATTGACCGGGCTGCGGCGCCAAGGTGATGGATAACCCTCCCGATACGAACCGAATGTCGCTCAGGTCAGCGGGATGCAACTTCCTCCCTCTCAGAAATATGATAAACAATCAAGATCTGAAATTGTACAAACACCTTCGATTTGTCTATTCTCCTGTCACTGACTGTAAAGTCTCCCCTGCTATTATAAATCCCCACCAAACCAAACACGGTTCCCTTTTACAGGCAAACATGAACAGGAAGCCAGATTAGATTATGAAACATTAATGATCCTGCCATTGTCTTTTCCCTATGCTCAAACAGCACTGCCTCTTAAGGGCAAATTAGAGGTGCCTAATACTCCAGACCTAGTGGTTCTGCTCCTGACTCTATCACTATAATAAGAAGAAATTAGACAAATACAGAGAGTCGTTTATTAGGGAATATATACCCTGTGAGACCCCAATCTGAATGAAGTGTCTCACGAGTGAAATAATTGGAATCGGAAAGGCAGACAGGCAGAAAGGTGCAAGAGACAAGGCACACGAAAAAGCATAAAGACAGAATTTTTTCATTATTTCACTCCTATTCATTACTAAATTACAAAAATAAGCAATTACAGTGCTGCTGCGATGACCGCAGCTCTCAGTGGGAGTTCCCAAAAATGGAAACGGCCTTTTTGAAAAACACAGACTGATCAGCCTGGTGCTTGTCCTACTTCTGCCTCCAAATCTACTGCTAGGTCTACCAATTAAAGTGCTTTAACAGACAAATATAGTTAATTATGTACCCAAATGTAAATTCTGTTGAGTGAACAAAAAAAGAAAAAGAAAAAAGGTTCAATCCAGACAGAACAAAAATTTGCTTTAAAGAAGACCAAAAAAATAGGAGAGCACTCCGAATCCCCCTGCTGATACCTTCATGTTGCTTCATCGCCATGAGTGGACGCTGGTTTGGAGACGTGGAGCTTTCCATCTTGTGAGCCGATGTCGCCAAGGGTCAGAGTGACACCTGAGTCATGAATAATGTATAACACTGTAAAAGGCCTTTTTTTTTTTTTTTAAATGATAAAAAAAAAAAAAGGCCGCCAGGGGAAATGCCAGCATGAAAATACCACAAAAGCTGCAGCAAGGTCCTAATTAGGGCAAAGCCACACATATGCCTGTACGTCCCCAACCGACAACAGCGTTCATGCCACAGGAAACAGATATACAGAGCATGTATCACCTCTGCCACTGAGGACCGAGGGGTGCAGTGTGTGTGTGTGTGCCATCACCATGATACTAATAAGCTCCGTGCTCGAGCTGCGACCAAATATTGAGACGTGCACGGGGCTGTCGTCTGTAAACGTGCGTGCCAACACACAAGGTCCATAAAAGCACAAAGAAATTGTGGCTCACTACACATTACTGCCGCACTAGGATTCATTTACCTATTTTATTATCGGGTAAATTACCACCAGCGGTCAACTGTTCTCAAGCTGTTTACTTAGAATAATGTTTTCAAGAGCCACCACACATATTTGATTTACTGAAACCCATACAACAGCTTTCGACTATAATGGAAACAAATGTCATGCACAGGTTGTTTAAGCACATTGTAAACATGAACGGGAGAGTTACAAATAAGTCGATTCAGCTCTCAAGGAGAAGCGATGTAACCTTGGTATGATGCCAAACTGTAATGTGGATGTAGGGGAGGCAAATGAGGCATTTAAATTATATAAAATGTGATTTCACAGCATTAAAGGCATTTTTATGATATGTCTGAATAATGGGGCTCAAACATTTATATTTAATTTGTTATGATCTTCTATTTCTTTAAAGATGTTGAGATATTTTTCTATCAACAAAAGCATTCAATTTATCAATTTTGTTTATTACCCAGCTGACGATGGGCCAAGGCAGGTACGTACTGGACTCATCACCACAGAGACACACAATCACACAATGTTTATTTGTTGCTAAGCTCTACAGTGAGCTGGAAGTTAGAGAAGAAGTAAAGAAGTAAAAAGAGCCAGGAACTCTCAGAGAATTCAAGAAACCTATAAAAGCTACAATGTTTAAAAAAAGAAAAAGTATGAAAATCAGACTTGGAAATAAATAACGTGAGAAATTTGATTTGAAAAAACATGAAAATCAATGTTTTATATTTGTATATTGTAAATAATGTACATAAGATGCACACAATATCTGTAAAATTAAATATTTAGAAAGTTGGACATTAACAATTAACAGAAAGATATAAGACTAATCTTCATTTCTGTTCCTTTTCATTCAGACTTTGTCAGATTGGAGGATTTGTTGCAGGGAGTGTTGTTTGATTATTACTTTTGAATGAAATAAATACATTTAAAAAAAAAAAGAATAGTCAATACTCTACACTCCTGAAGTCCTCCTTTAGAGAGACATAGACGATAAAATCTGCTGCTCTGTTCTCACTACAAATCAAACACAGTCAAGTCTTTACCTGTAGATTGTCTGTTTAGTCAGAATCAATAAATATAAGCCTCTTCATTCATATTAGGTAATACTTTGCGGAAACGCATCCATCTAAGTAGCTTTGTAACAGAAGATATAATTTAACAAGTTCAGATGTTAGGGCATTATCGCATCATTATATTTTTAATCATTACTATTATAAATGTAAATTATTCAGGCATGTGCAGTCTTTTCAAACAGGGTGCAGGCAAACGGTTTGCTCACATATTATTATGAGCAAGAAACAGCTCAAGAAACACTCTGACGTCCGCAATTCAGTGGTGTCAAGGAAGAGTGATGTCTCTGTGTATAACATTTGATGGTTAGTTCCATTTTTCTAATAACGTGTCATCTGAAAAATGATATTTCTCAATGATAACAACACAGTATCTTTTTCATCAACACCCCCGGCCCTCCTGTACGCCTCATATCCTCTGCTGGCTCGTGCAGCGCAGGATGTGTTTTCTGCGTGAGTGACAGGAGCGTGGCATTGAGACGCTGTAATCCCAGTCCAGTTCTCCCCTCGGTCCCCGGAGGGTTTGTGGAATATAAGCCAGGTTCCAGCAGACACACATCCACAGACGCACCAAGAAAAAAAAAAAAAAAAAAAAAAAAAAAAAAAAAAACACCCCCCACAAAAAAAAAAAAAAAAAAATTTTTGGGGGTTTTTTTTTTAAAAAAAAAAAAAAAAAAAAAAAAAAAAAAAAACTCGATCCCTCCTCATCTATACCCTTATCACCAGCTTTGACCCTTCACCTCAACTCCAAAGTGAGACTCTTTATTAGTCTGCCACATCCAATAAAACCTGCCTTATATAAGACAATGAAACCCACCCTCCTCTTCCTCCTGCGGAGAGATCAAAGCACAGGTTGAGACAGCTGTATCAGATATTTTCAGCCATATCATTGCCCATCAAGATGCACTGATGGGGTAAGTTAACCAGCCAGTCATCACAGATGCTACAACTGCCTTGGGTGTAATAAATACTCAAACACAAGCAATGTTTTCATGCAGTTTTTTTCTATGAGCGTGCGTGTCAGTCATACAAGTGTTATTGCCCATGTAGAGAGGAAACAGATTTGAAAAGATTAAAATTATAGAAGATAAATCCACTCCACCAGGTTTCTATGACCCAGAGCTCAACGTGTATCGCTAAATTGCCACAAATAAAAATGATCTGTGACTCTGGCTTGGAGAATATTAACACACCGGCATAAATGTTTAAAAGTGCCTAGCAGATAAAGAAAATTATAATTCACACAGTCACTGTCAGATCAGAGTTTTCCATCATTTCAACATGCTCATATCGAACAAGACAATATTATGATGCATAGAAAGCATATCAAAGGCATCATTATCATTATTGTTGATCATGTTGGTCTGGCATGCGGTGTGCCATCGTTCTCTAACTATTAATAAGATACTGCTGGAGCTGGAACCCAGACTTGGTGCTGGTGGTGGTGTATAAATCGGTTCAGCGATCAATACTGCATCCATATTCCAGACAAACTTTATCCAATCTTTGTGAGGGCTGGGGGTGATTCCGGCTGACAGAAGGCGAAGGGGTAGGGTCCAACCTTGAAATGTGGACAGCCCGTCATACGAGTGAAAGACGCAGACACATGACATGTCAACCTACTACGGGAACATATAACATCAAACTGAAAGGCTCAGTACTGGAATTGAACCTCAGTCTTTTCACTGTGAGGCTGGAGTGTAAAAGTACTATAACGCATTACAGTCCCTCACTCGAGGAACCTGTTGGCATGAATTGTTTTTACGAAATCCCCTGGCAATAATGTGAAATCAAGCTTTCTATCTCAGCCCTGACAAGAGTGCAGAAAAAAACCAATCAGCAAACAAAGTGACGGACAAACAGTCCTTAAATCCACAGCAGCCAAACAGTCAAAAGCGGAGCGTAATCATTCAGTGGAAAAATTCTCACTCCGGCAGCAGAGTGTGTGCTGAGGGTATCTGTGTTTCTGCCCAAAAAACACAAATACATTTATTGTATTCACTTCAAGCCCGGTCTGCTTCTGCCATGTTTGCCTGGCTTCTGCTAAGCATTCCCAGACAAAACACACACACACACACACACACACACACACACACACACACACACACACACACACACACA
>OMNM01050367.1:7487-32420 GCA_900302745.1 Parablennius parvicornis | reverse complement strand
ACTGATCAGCAACACACACACACACACACACACACACACACACACACACACAAAAAACACACACACACACACACACACACACACACACACACACACACACACACACACAGATGGATTACATTTCGTCTGTCATAATGGAACCATCTCTGTGAAATAGCACCAAATGGTCCGGGGGTATTGACCATAGCAGAGCGGCAGGGATAAAGATGAGAGACGGGCAGAGCAATCAAACAATGAGTTACGATTCATCAAGGGAATAGATCAACGTTGATCAGCATGAGAACCAATGCTCGGCCAGAGCCGTTGTCCACGTCACTGCTGGGATCAGCAGTAAAATAGTCCTCTTCAGCTGTCGCTACGCAGTCAAATGTAATTAGATCTATAGAAATGTTCTTTTCCCGCATAAAATCGCAAAGATAATCAAAAAACCTCATCCCGCTGAGCAGGCCTCAAAACATGATTAAATTAGCTATAAAGAACAGTCCTATGACTCTTTAGAATAAATAAAGAATATATTCAGACGACACTTCTATTTCTGATTATATGTCAGCGTTTCGGCAACAGGTGAACAAGACAATTTCATTATTGTACAGAACAGAGATGCGTTAGTACAATTTTTTTTTTCCAACTGTATTAACACATTCTGTCGGCTCCAGGGTCTTTTGTCGAGTGAATGACGGTGAAATGAAAAGGGACACTATGATCACAACCTCTAGGGAATTATCAGCGGTGCTTAAGCTTTGCATTACTCGAAGGATGTCTTCAGGATTTAGGCCACACGGCTGCAACTCTCTTTTTTTAATGAGAGCTCACAAAGGATGCTAAATTATTACACAGTAATATATCGACATTGAAGGGTATGAATGAATAAAATCAAGGAAGCTGAATACAGTATTGATATGGATCCTTAACTGCGTGTTCTCTGCACGGCGACTCAGTATACCACTGTGAAGAGTTCAGCTGTGAGGTTGCACTAACCTCTGCAAACCCATCAGCTTACCTCAATTAGCTAAACATGCCTATTTATTAATCAAACATGTCAGACTAAAGAGATTTAAATTCCCCCCGGGACTCCACACAACCACATAAGCACCTTCTTTAATTATGCTTTGCTATAATGGTAACTGCACCAAGGACTTACTCTCAGAGGAGGTACTTTATGACGGGACTGGAATGACAGAGCGAGTCATATGAACACTAATGTGGCCAGGAAGTTGAGAGATGAAGATGACGTTCACACTGCAGGCAAAAGAAGTCCAAAGTTGACTTTTTTTAAATGGCAGTTGAACCACAGACACACATACATCCCATTTTCTTTTAATCAGATCCAAGTCATGTCCATGTGTGGTCCTAAATCTGATACCTATCTGACTTTTTTTTTTTATTATTGTTTAATGTCATGTAGCATTTCATCAAACCTTTAAGTTACTGACACAAGGCAGGAATCACAATTCTGCACTGGAAGAGCGGAGACATCAGGATACCACAATTCAAGAATGGATGAAACAAGTACGGCAGACACCTTCATAGGAAAGAAAGTGTGGGTTTTTGGATTTCATATTAAATTAAATAGGCAAACACACAAGTGACATGTCTAGCATCCATATTTCTCCCTGTGGATGCAGCTTGTGACATTCTGGCTGTATCTGCACGTGCACTTCAGATCGAGTCACCGTAAGTCCGTAAACTGGAGTCTGACTGAGGTTGTCATCAAGACCTGCATTGGATCCTGTAACCAATCTTGCTTTTAAGCTCCGGTTTTAAATTGAATAGGTGTTTTATAAACAGAGATACATATAGTTATAAGGACATGTCAAAGCTTTAGCCATTATTGATCAGGCCAGATTAATCCATCATCCAACACATAACACTATACATATACAGCAAACAAACACAAATAGGTATGGCTCTACTGATGTTTTATTTATTTTCAGCAACATATTTTAGTGAAACTGTTCCAAACCAAACTGGAGCAAATTTAACCATTTAATCTCGTCTCTAATTGCTCTCTCCAGAGAGAAGCATGTACAGTATCACTGTTGTATTTACTTTGATTTATATTGTGTTTCATTTGTCAGGGTCCCTCGATGTCTACTTATGACTTGTAATGCCTAAGATTAATCGCTAATCCATACATTTGAAATGATTTATTTAAATTTAAATGTCTATTATAGTGCTGAGAGCTGGCAGGGTGGGACAGAAAATTAGAGCCTTTGTGAACACTGTATGTTTAATGTGTGTGTGATTGTACCTGCACTAATCTAAATTCTGTTTTGAATCACCTTGAAAATTAGATGTTCCATTGTTTCCTTTTTCTTGTACTTTAATTACATAATGTAATCAAACAATGAAAGAAAACATTAAAACATTTATGTGTAGCGTGTAGCACACAGTAGAGTGTGGAGAGTTAATTCCAAAGTAAAGAGGCCTGGATTTAAAAAAAATAAAAAAGATTTCTCATGTGTAAGAATACAAAAACATAATTTATAAATGTATACTGTTGACATATGTTGTTTATACATGTGAAATTGTGTGGCAAACTGTATCCCTAAATACAATAATAGATTAAAATGGATATTGTCAAGTTCCTAAACTGTTGTTTCACTTCAAAAGAATAGAAGTTATGTATTCCAATCTAATATGGATTGATAAATTGGATTGGTGTACTGATGAACTGGCGACCTCTCCAGGCTGCACCCTGTGTTGGTGGGTAACGTAGTATAGAAGATCACGGAATGGAATTTGACAAATCATCCAGTAGACCATCCTTATACAGTCCAGGACATATGCCCGGTTACTGTTTTTCTCCAGTAGTCTGTGCTCACACACAAACATGATGTTCTATACCCAGCCTTCAGCTGTAGGGACACGCGTCAATGCAAAAGTAAAGAGGATAAAACCAGACCAAAGCGCCTCAACACTCGCAGCATACACATTAGCTTTGTGTGATATGATGTTTTCCGCCGCAGTGTGGTTCATCACATTGTCGAGTATGGTATTAAACATATCCCAAACATTTGTTGACCTATTTTGCCTCAAACGAAAACTGAATGTTTCCACAAACAGACCCACAGAAAGCGGCAGTATTTAGCCACCGACTTTGAAATGGTGAAATCCCACGTGGGATGAAATGAATGTGCTGTGCCACAAGTGTTGCTCTGGGAAAGAGAGCCGTGGTGGAGCTGCAGATGCAAATATGCAATTATATGAAGAATGTAGATGAAATCGAAAAGAGACTGCATCATAAATAAACATGCCAATGCTGAGCCTAAATGCGTAATTTATTCTATTTATGACTCGATGAAAACTGTGCAAGTGATTAGAAACATTCAGATCCTCAATACATTTACGTTTCATCATGCACATGGGTATCTGTGAACACATTTTTTAAAAAGGCCGCGACATAAACTGTGGTAATAAGAGATAAACCAGTTAACATTTTGGTTTATTCACTGAACATTAACTTTGTGATTACTTAATAATTTCCATATCATGATGGGCAGACACTGCGAACGGCTGCGATGCTTCAAATAGGCACTCGAAAGGCATTTTCCATTCTGGAGTAGAATTCTGTTTATTTTCCCATGGTAGGCTAAGTTTACACTAGTCTAGATAAGGCATACCCACACTTTAAGAGTAAGATCTACTTTTAACAAGACAAGGTCAAAATGATCAATGACGTTTTTAGTCAAGGTCACAAATTACTTGTCGATGGCTGCAGATACAGGCTCACCGTCTCTGACGTCACGCAAGAATATGGACTTTTAGATACATTGAACAGGTTTATTACAAACCTTGCAGACAGATCTGAATATGTGTTTCGTAGGGTATCACAAAAACAAACACAGTTACCTGTGGAGTCCCTCAAGGATCAGTCCTCGGTCCCACCCGGTTCAACTTATACATGCTCACCCCGTCCTTTCACTGTATTGCTGAAGACACACAGGCGCGTGTTAAAACTGACCCTTGTCCATCGACATCCTCACCACACTCACTTCATGTCTGGAGATGATAAAGGCACAGGTGGAATCAAAATGTCCTCCAACTGAACAGCTCAAGAGGAAAGGCTATTCAAAGTAGCACAACAACCACAAATAAAATCCATACAACCTTCTTTAATCAAGACATCCCACTTTTCTCCTCAGTTAAACACATCTGCCAAACCTAATTTTTTCCCCTGAAAAACACATCAAGCCTCCGTCCATTTCTCACCAGTTCAATAAAAATGAGTCCACGCCTTCATCTCCACCCAGTTGCATTACTGTAATGTCACTGACAACAAACGCCTCTATAACCTCCAAACAATACAGGATAGTGCTGCTAGAGTCATAACACAAACACAAAAAACCAAGTCTCTGCACCAATACATTACAAGATCAGTCTCCTCGGCAGAGCCGCCGCCCCGATGACCCCGGTGACCCCCACACACCCCTACACTTTTCCTCTGTTCCACACATACACTCCACCTCTACAAGCAAGAGGCTCAGCACAATGAGACACCAGGCTTTCTGCACAGCTGTGAAACACACAGAGAATGTGGAAGTGTTCAAAAAAAGAATTTGAAACCTTTTTACCAAATTGTATAATTTTTCACACATTGTTTTACAATTATAGATTATTATTATTAGCTGTTTCAACAATTGCCTTGTTTTCAGTTACTCTTGTATTTTTAGCTGCACTTTGACGTTGAATGAGCAAGTGCATTACAAATATAAGGTGTTATTATTTTTAAATAATTGAAAAAATATCAACCGGAGGAGCTGGAGGAAGTGTCTGGGGTGAGGGAAGTCTGGGCATCTCTGCTAAGACTGCTGCCTCCAAGACCCGGCCCCGGATAAGCGGTAGAAAATGGATGGATGGATGAATGGATATCTAGCCTGATGGTATAAGTGTTAATAAGGTTTTCAGGAAATAAGAAAAAATACTTTTTCTTAGTAAACCCATAAGACAGATGTCCCAATATGACCAGACTATGACAGTTATCCTATGAGATTGACAATATATAATTAGATATATAGTCATGCTTTAAGTTTGTAATTAGACTGGATTGTGTTAACTTAAATACACCACAAGCAGGTTCAATAACATGCTAAAAATAGACCCAGAAAAAAAAGATTTACAGCATTGGATGCTCATTAGCCAGCTGTTTGAAACAGACTGACTGCGCTTTTACGTAGATGACACATTTACTCAAACAGATTTGACAAACCACCAACTAATTTTCTCCTGTAACCAAACATGGACGCCATTGGAAAGAGGTAAACTGTTACCATGGAGACACTGCTTGTATGTGATGTGAGGTAGTTCCACAGTGACGAATTCAACACATCGATAAATACATTTCTTGATAATCTTGGTGGTTCCTGTATTGAGATTTCACACAAGTTGCTCTCTACGTCAATCAGACTGACACGTTCTTCAGCACGATCGACCTTCGCTCCATGTTGTCAGGTGAAAAGTAAAAATTTCCTCAGTTTCCTGATTTTTAAAAAGAGGTCATTTCCGAGCTTTGTTGACAAACATCCCAGCTGGTTTCCTGTTTTCAGGCTCATTGTTGAATCTGACTTTCCCAAGGTCAGCGCTGATTGTGGAGGTTTTGACCTCATTTTTCAAATGGGTTATTTCACATTCGATTTACACAACACAGGACCGACATTCGAGGCAGATTCAACATGAACTGCTCCTGTATTCTATCTCATCAAAGGAAAAGTTCTCCATGCCGGAGCACATAGAGAACGGCATAGACGCATTGTGGCAGAAAACAGACAAAACCTTCACGTGTAAAACCTTTTTTTTTTTTTTTTTTTCTCACTGAACTGGAGCTATTTTTCTCAAGTGATGAATGGAAATCAGTGTTGCGGGACAAGGTTTTCTGGAAACATTTGATTAAAGGGGCAGTGCGAAGATTCACATCAAGACCCTGTCACAATTAAAGTGATTGATTGGAGCGCTTCACCCCCCTGCCCTCCTACAGCAAAAAGATGCTGCCAAGGCTCCAGCGCTCGTTACGATTTTCCATGAGTTACATTTAAAACCTAATCACAATCGGTAAGAGCACCTGATTGATCCCGCCATTTAAGTAAGTACAGCGCGCGCTAGCAGCTGGGTTTGCTCTAATTATGTCTGAGTGGAGGTCTGTGCAGCTACAAAGTCTTGAACAAGCAAATCATGTTTCTTTAATAATATCTTTTTGCCGCTTTCACAAAGTTACATCATTTAACCAACATAGTTAGATGCCAAGCGCTAATTAGGTAACATTAATCAATAATAAACAGAAATGCAGGAGCTTAGCAGCGACCGAATTATGGATGCAACAATTCTCCAAGCTTAATTTGACACATTTATTGGCGCAGCCTTTCAGATAAGGCTGTAACGAGTTTTAAATGACTGAAATCTATATAAATCACAACTCAATCTACCTTTGTTTTCCACAGATGACTTTCTAGGAATGAAATAGTGAGGAGTGATTACTGAATAGTGTGAAGTTGAAGTTGGGCAGTCGTGACGTAAAGGAACCGACGTAAGTTCCTGCTTATCGTAACGCTGAAATTGAAATTGTGGTGTAAAATAAGATTGTACACACATCATTTAGGACAGAAAGAGAATACATATTAAGGAAGTTGACGTTTTAGGGATGTTTTGACTGTTTTTCCAATAGACTGATGTGAGGCGGAGCATCTGCAGCGCTCAACGATAAAACAAGGACTTTCAAATCATCGTCATTATCCGCCGCCCTCTCCTCTGGATAATTCTGTCAATTTTCTAAGTAATTACATGTTTTTTTGAAACATAAAATCCCCTCAGGATGACACGACAATTGCTGATTGTCGATGCGTCGTTGACTATTGACTCACCACCTGCTCCAACGGTTCAATGGGAAATTATTGTGACAATTAGATGAATACAGGACGGCAGGTCTGATTCTCTCCACAGCCGTGCTTAGACCTCCATCTATGACATGTGGCAAGTTTGATGGAAGTATATACACAAAACAATTACCACTAAATGATGGCATTTCATAATAACTTCACTAAAAACACCTTATTCAGCCATTTATAAATAAGTTAGAAGTATTACACAAAGCATCGTGCGCTCGGTTTTTGGATATAGTAATCAGTTACAAATTACTTTTTAATGTTCTGAACTAATTGTTTCATGTAGTTTTTAACTGAATGCACAAATGGTGACTAGTGTAACACTGATTAGGTTAAATTAATTATTATCAGTGCACCAGTATCAGAGGGATTAACGACAGCAGAAGTCTCAGGTTAGGGTCTGTGGGTGTGTGGATTAGCACTCTCTCCTCACAGTGAGAGTACCCCCGGTTCAAGTCAAGGCTTCAGGGCTTTTCTGAGTTTGCATGGTGTCTCTGAGTATCTGTGGGATTTCTCTGGGTCCTCTACAGAATCTTTTTGGTTCCTAAGACAGACTCACTCCCATAGGCACAAAATAAAATATGATAGGTTTGAACCTCAGTTTAAAAAAAAAAAACCCAACAACAAAAAAAACCTGTCCTGCAGGATAAGTAGTATTTACTATTTGCATATGTATCGCCACATAAACAGGTGTGTACAACAGCAACTTCAATTCCACTCCAGTTTTGCATTTGAATGGTTTAACAAAAATGGGCTTCAATCATGGTCTAACAGACTTTGAAAAAGGAATGATTATGGATTTCTGGAGGGCAGCGGTTGAGCACTGCAAAGATCAGAGTGTTTGCTGTTGTGACTCAAAAGCAGAAATCACAAAGATGCACAATGAAAGCGGGCAAAAAACCGATTGGTGCAAAACATTCTGTTGGTAGGGGAAGGCACCTGTAAATGAATGTGGCACTCGAAGTGCGCACAGTCAACTTCAGAGGCAATTGTAGGAAAGGACAACGCAGCACATAATGCATCACACTCTTTATTCATGGTGCTGACCTGCAGGTGGATGCTGTGACCTGCAGACGGGATTCAATACTCACAGCAGTCCCATGTCAGCAAGCGAACTTGGAAAAGTTTTGTGAAATCAAGATGCAGTGTTGGTTATACATATCTCGACAAAAGTATATCAGTGCAGGATTAAATCTTTCAGACCTTATATCTGAATGTCACGGCATTCTGTGTATTTGTACAGAATTCAGGGGAATGTTTCCCAGGCAGGGTTTGGGCAATGTGTATTACATTGAATTATTTCTTTCCTTGAACACATTGTCGTTTGTCTTCATTATAATGATTAGAATAATTTCTTCATTGAAGTTCAGCTCTGAAACTGTGTTACTAAATATAAATATTAGTTTTAACTCCAATAATAGATTTATTTCTCTGATGATTTAAAAAACAAAATTACAATAAAAAGGCATTTAGGATTATCCCTTTTCCCAAGAGGATTGTATTTTCAGCCAGATAATGCAACTGCAAAGTGCAGTAATCATGCTGCACTGGTCCGAGAAACACTCAGTTAATATGATGGTAATGATCCGAATATAACTTACTGAAATCAAACACCTCAGAAATGAGTCCAAATCAGAAATCCACCGAGGGAAGAACAAACGATCGACGTCTGCACAGTCACATTAAGCAGCGACTGCTCGAAAACAATAGAAGCCACAGGTTTCACCCCCACAATGTGTGCTAGTTAATAACGGGGCCAAATATGGTTTAATGGGTTCTGTACAGCGATTGAGCCATGGAGAGTGCATATTTAATTGTCCAGGTCATTAAAACCGAAACGCACTTGAGTTCAGTTCGAGAACACGAGTGTGTGTGTGTGTGTGATTTTTAACGGCTGACTGAAGCGGCTTAGCCTCTGGTCAAATGTTGAGATTGTATCCATAACCACGGAAGTCGTTTGTCAGCTTCACACATATAAACACACCACCTGCATTGCACGTTTTTTTAGCTAATACATCTCCCCGGGCGCTTCCATTTTGCTGCTGCTGCTGCTGTTGTTGTTTCCCTGTCAAACTCATTATGGAGAGAGAGAATTAGAGAGAAGTATCTAGGTAAGACACGGCAGCGCAGGCACTCAAACAGCTAATTGTAATAACCTGGCACAAATGAGTAATTTAGTTGCCTCAAAGCGAGTCCTGAGATCTGGCAGGAGCACTTTAGATGAATGAATTAGGCTGAAGGCCATTACGCACCAATATATTTAGACAGAAAAAGAAGATTCATCTTTTACTGAGATAGATTTGAATATTAAATGGTTCTGCTTACCATCTCATGGCAAAGTCAGAGTTTTTCACAGAAGCGTGTTAACACAATATTGCATACTTTTTTTCTCTCGTTATACTGTACCTTCCAAACATCCATTATTTATTAGAAATCATCTGTAATTAATCATATGAATCATGCCAGTTAACCCAGTAATTGCAGAGAAATTGTGACCACGCTGTAACACAGTTAATGGATGAAATTAGGTCATACTTGAACTAAAATCTGATTAAATTTCATGTCCTGGTTCCACATGAGCGGCACTGACAAATAGGACTTTGTTTTCCACCGATACATTAAGTGATTGCTTCTAAAAGAAACAGTGGCAGATTTTAAGAGATATATTATAGTTCTGTTAATGTACAGCGACATTTTACTCTGCCTTATACACAGACGTGCAACTTAATGACGCCGGTTTCTATTTGCAATAACGAGGACAGATGTCCTTTTCACCCCCTTTACTTCATTTAAAGACATCCTGCAGAGGTTCGGCCAGTAATGGCGCCGCAAAGAAATGATCCTGCACAACATTTATTGCAGCATTTGTTCAGTTCTCCTGCTGCTTTTACCATCAGTGAGAAAACTCCATATATTTTACACCTCCAGGAGTGAGAGGTAGATCCCTCCAAGGAGCCGTGTGAATGATTTAGGAAGATCTATTGGACGAAATGGACGACAGTATTTATGGGCTTGGTATTATGAGCCTGTAACAAAGTAAAACTATGACTCAATGGCTTTCTGTTACCTGGGAAAAAGACCTTTTAGATCTACACAGGATCTACGCACGTTTTCCACAAAGAGAGAGGCTGTCATGTTGCTCCAGGAGCCCAGAAGTGGCTAAATAAACACCGCCTCCATTCTCTGTTTTCATCAGCGTTACAGCCCACATATTTTCTCTTAAATGCTTAAAATGGGTGCATGAAATTAGTTGTAGTCAACTGGTCCATTTAAGCGATATCCTCAATAAATTTTATGGTGTTATTTCAAACAATTGTGTAATTACTTACTCCAATTGCAAGTGCATGTTTATGGGGAGGGACACAACAACATGCTCCTTTTAAAGGGACATGGTCTGTTGTATAAGTCTGTGGAGAGTCTGAGTTTACTCCTATAGCCAGGAAAGATGCAGCTGAGGCTGATATGTGTCTAAAAATTGTGAGTGTGTGTGACTACCTCTCTGTATTTGGCCAACATTACCATATTTTTAAATCATTTCAAGAAAGACTTCATTTGTTGCTGGTTTTACGGAATCACTGCAGCTATTCTTCATTCTAAAAAAAGACTGGTCGGCCACCTGAGAACAAAATTAGTGGCACCTTCATCCCCACCAATTTATTTCTCTGGGAGGAACCAGGCCATATGACTCACTTGTGGAAGGAGGTTACGTCATGAATAGTTGCTTTATGAAAATAGACCACAAACGAAGAGAGGAACGGTTTCCACTGAAGCACACACCAAGACTTGCACTTCTTTAAAGAGGTGAAAGATATAACAATACATCAGCGACATAATGAATCAGCAGAGCGACTTTTCTAATATTAATGTACGGCTCGGACGCAGCTGTTGGTGTTGACGCAATAGAAAAATGAGTGTTTGAGTCACCGGGAGTTCATGGGTGAGGGCGACTGGATCAGGAAGCAGATCACAAAAAAAAAAAAAAAAGAAAGAAAGAAAAAAAACCTCTCAGCACTGCTATTCATCTTGCTATGCTTATGCAGTGTATACTAATGGGCTTCTTGCAGGTTGCTCTCTGCTCTACCCGACTTCCCCCTGTGGGAGTGTTTCCTCCCTGCAGCACAGCCAGGCTGTGCTAATTCTGGAGACATCCAGGTCTCGAGGCCCGGTGCAAAACTAAGCTCCCCGATGGGAGGGGCCAGCACGACGCGAGGCAGACGGCAAGATGAACCTCTGTATGAAATAAGCAGAGCATCTTATAACCCTAGGGGTTATGTGCTTGGAGCAGGGTGCAATTGTTTTCCTCATTTCCAAGGGCTTGTAAAGCTGATCCACTATCAGCAGCAGACTGTTATGCCACGAGCATGGCAATGAGCCTGCTTTCTCTGGGTCTTTTGACTTTTCTCCCCATGTAATAGCCGGCAAAAAGCTATTAAGCAGGTAATCAATTTGTGTATTCCAAAGGAAAGAAAAAGCATTCAGAGGGGGCAGACAATCTTTAACATGATTGAAAGTTTCTTGTTTGAGGTGCTTACCTACACTTTGACACGCTTTATTTCTTTTGGGACAAAGGGACCGTTGCATTTAATTTTCTCAATAGCTTATCAGCAAAACAGCATAAGAAAAAAAAAATGTACAAAACTCACTAACACACACACACACACACACACACACACACACACACAAACATCAGCACTGACCCAATTAGCCAGGGTGAAAAAAGCCCAGACTCAAAGCAGACAGACTGAATTTGTACCCGGTATTTCTGGGAGAGGAGATTGTCCGAAATGACACATCTATGCAGGGAGTAGAAGCCAGAAGGTGTTGATGGTGTGTTGATGGGCCTGACAGATTATCATCAGGGTGACATCAGCACCCAGATCTGACTCATGCAAGCCCCCCGGGGGGAGGGATTCAACACGAGACAGACAGCTGTGAGGTGAGAGGAAGGTCATCACCCACACATCAAATCTAATTACATCATACTGACAAGCCACACTGGAAACTGGAAGCTGGTTTCTGCAAGCTAAGACATATACTGTAAGCACTTATGGTTGGCGTAAAGAGGACAAGATAGGCCCATTTTCTTTTTTTTTCTTCTTTTTTTTATGTGCGCTGTGGGCGCTTCTTGAAAGCAGATTAGATTTTACTACACACTACAATTTGGTTGGGCGCCTGGGTGGCAGAGAGGAAAACCACTTGGCCACCGTAGCGGCAACTCGAGTAAGCGGGATTTGGACACATCCTTCCAAACTGTAAGAAGGGAAAAAAAAAGAAAAAGAGAAAAAAAATACTGCACACATCAACAGTCTGTTGAATGTGTGGACCAACCAAACAAATTCTGGATCTAAATTCAATCAGTCACATAAGAGACATAATTTAGAAGCTGTGCCTGACATGAATAAGGCACAACTCATCAGATGCAGAAGCAACACATTGGAGAAGAAATGGCGATATGAGCCGGTCCTCACAGTCAACATTGGACGTTGATGTGTTCAATTTTGAGTGAGTTATTAGTCGGAGAGAAGAAAGAAATGTGATTTGGAATGCAAATCAGGTTTATAACAATTTACTAGCTCAAATACATTTTGTCGCATATTACTGACTAGGGACGCAGAACCCTAATCAAATGGGGCAATTCATGAAAAGACGCCTCTTTCGGTGATATCTCCAACAAAGCAGCAACAAACGGCTCTGTTGTGGAGACCGAGGACGAGAGAGCAGTGCCACTTAGCAAACAGACAACTGCAGCGTGGGATTAGTTCCATCTCATCTGCGTAAAGAGCAACCGAGCTGCCAAGGAAGTGCTGTACAAATCAAAATAGCAGACTCGTTTCTGTGTGTGTGCGTTTGTGTGTGTGGTCACTTTCCCTCCATCATGGCCTGCTCACATGTGCGGCACTGCGGCCATCCAAAGGGGGGGATCAGACTTTTAACTGCTCCCGCTCATTTCACAGATTTTCCAGACAAATAATTTCAGGTTTGTGCCCACTAGCGCCAAACCTCCGTCCGTCCCGCTCGCTGGCCTGTAATTAAATGCCGTTCATTTGATTTGTTCATTAGGTCAAGCCTCAGTTGGGTAGAAGCAAAACGGAACCCTCTTATTAGTGGTTCATGACTTGACTCTCTCCACGGCGAGCGCCGCGGCCACGGTGGAAAATAGCCCAGCAGCAATAAGAGTGGGAAAACTTTTCAACCAGAAAACACCTCCTCTCAAACAGAGGGAATGCACTTTTTTTTTCTTTTTTTTTTATAACTTCTGTGTTTTCCTCTTACTTATAAACACTACAACATGGTCCACCAGTCCACAAACATTAAAGAAGGTAGCTTTCAAAAAATTAGAACTACAGATGATCTATAGTGGCATCATTCTGCCTTCTGCCAATGTGTTGCTTTTCAGACCATTTAATCCATCTTACAATTTTGTTGTTACACACACAAGCCTCAGCATTGCTTCACAATTCAGGGTCCGGGGCCCCCATAGGGAGGCGCCAGAGATCACGGGGTGGGCCCGAGACTTTTCCTGAAGCTACTCATTAAAAAGAATGTATTTTTTAAAATACTATAACATCAGAAGTTGCCCGTTGATTTCATTTTAAAGTGTGTCTGCCAGTGTCTGGCTTCACTGTAATATTTTGGGAAATAAGAGATAGAAGGTTGGACAGTATAGCCATAGAACAAAGTACTGGAGACACATTTTGCACCAAAAAATGTTTCTGTCCTCCATTTTCATTCCAACTCACTTCAACACTTCCTCGACAGTCACCTGTATCTTGCGTTCATTAATTTTTCTGGCTTCCACCACAGCTCCTCTTGCACATAAGCGTCACTGCTCCACTGAAAATCTCCTTTGGATATCTCAGAAAATCATCCGTAATTAGCTCTGACAGTTATAATCATCGCATGTTCCTTGTCAGCATCGCAGGAACCGGTAACAGATATGCAGTCATAGGTGAGCTCTTGTGCCCCGATTTTCTCCATAAGCTAATAAAATATTCTGAAAACATCGAGAGCCAAGATGTTTGATTCCGGAAAGTTTGCCTGCACAGTATGATAATTAGCCTCAACTGAATATTGGTATTCTCATGTCTCACTAGAGGCATTCATATATTTTTAATTGTTTTTTTATAGCTATGGAGAACTGTGCAGGTGAATGTCATCTTCATTTCCTTCTTTCAAATCAAACCAGCAAAACATAAATATGCATCAAGAGAAATATTTAATATTCTTCCAAACAGGATGGCTTTATAATTGAATTCAACACTTATTCATATATTATTGTTCAATTTCAATAAGTGCTTAAATATATACATATATACAGTAAGTACTAATTGTATCATTTAAAGCGGAGTGCAATGTATCTCAACACAATAATTATATTTCTTAATTGTACTATTCAATTGAAGGAAGAAATATTCAATATCTTGTACTGTATGATGTGCGCTAAAATAAAATAGGTTAGATTATTATTAAGCAGTATCTTAGCACATATACATTTTTTTCAGCATGCTGCAGGCTTAGTTCGACATTTTGAAATATTTATTTGCAATCCAAAGTATTTTAGAAATGATGATCTTTTAGTGCATTTTTAATACTATCTATGATATCATCCTCCAGTAAAAGTAAATTAAAAAGTGAGTGGAATATTGGTCAGTGCACTACAAAATGTCCATCTATAATAATAATAATAATAATAGCTTTGTTTATATAGCACTTTTAGGAATAGTTTCACAAAGTGCTTTAGAGTAAAGAAAACACAGACAAAAACATCTGTCCATTTTTCAAGTAGTTTTTGTCCTCAGATACTGAGATAGAAAGATAGAAAACCTTGCAGCCATTAATTGATGTTATCCAAGAATAGATCACAGCAAGAGTTTCACCTGAAAACACATTCTTTGGATAGTTGGATTAGTGAATAGCACACATTTTTCTTAGTCACAGTGATTCATTCCTTCTCTAACACATGTGTTTAATACACTTGAGAAACGTCACTCAAAACCACAGACCTAAACCTCACGATGGCGCTGAGGGGAAAAAGTCAGACGAGGACCATGGTCAGAAGGCAATCCATCAAATGTTATGACTTTTCAGTCTGGATCTAAGTGGTGGGTGGACCAACACAAACACTGACAGCCCTCCTATGAGCCATGCAGCTAGAATGACTGTAAAGCCACAAATTAATCGGAGTGAGAGTCACAACATGTTCGGAGATGAGAAATCACAATCTATCCTTCCATCTTCCATCTTCCATTCAACACAGAATCCTGCAGCCGACTGTGTGTGACGACAGAGTACGGACTGGACAGGGCAACAGTCCGTCACCGAGAGATCCTCACACACATTCATTCACACCTACGGACACTTTCATGTCACCAATTCGCACCAAACACGTGTTTTTAAATGCTGGGAGGAAACCCGAATAACCAGAAGAAACACGTGCACACATAGGAAGAACATGCAAACTGGAAAAAAAAAAAGCCAGAAGACCAAGAGGATTCTTCTCACAATGAAACAAGAGTGCTCACCACTGCACTGTATGAAGAGACGGCAGTGCTAAAGTTAAAATACATTAATATTGTCTTAAAAAAATCAGATATATTAGCTTTGACATGTAGAACTCTTAAGTTCTTTTTGTCATGCGTTTCAACCATTGTTGCACCAAACAGCAGCCTCAAAAACACGTCTTTTAGTTAAGAAAGATTGAGAATGGATCAATGTAAAATATGCTAATATGATGCCATAAGAATTTTTTTCCATTCCACTTGCTTCAATAGGATGTCTGACAGCTTGAGCTTTTGATTAGAAGAGTCAGAGAAAAAGAATAAGAACATATTTACAAGCTTTGGAATACTACAGTATCTCCCTGCATTAAAACAGACAAGCCGCACTACAAAGACAAAAACACAGATTTGTATTATAGCTGACTGCATCTTCACTGGGAATTCTCCCGTTTATTCCTCAACCTACATCAAAATAATAGGACAGGCCACCGAGATGTTGCTCGATAAATATTTCAGATGGCATAAATGAAAGAAGGAAGGAAAAGGTACATGAGCTGTAACTACTCTCCGCGTGAGATCAAAAGCCAGGTTCTTTATTCTTTTCACACACAGAGATCAGATGGGAGCCGGTTTAACGGACTGTCATAACCAACAGGGAAACATTACACACCAGTGGTTTTCATCCACATGAAAAACAGAGTGCTGCTGAGAGTGGAAAAGGATGAGGTCTTCAAACCGCACATAGTCAATGCAACTCTTTTCTTCCTCTGCCATGTACAGTAACGGCATAAAAAAAAAAGCACTGGTGTCATCAAGCATCACGGCGGGAAACAGAAGCTTTATACGCCATCAGGGTGTCAGCATCCACTCCTTGCACAATTACTGGATATGGTGCGGCTGTAATTAAAGCCTCCTTTCAGTGCTGCACACACCGTGAACTTTGCCAACACAAACACTTATTGTATAAGATAAACCCAAAGCCCTTCCACCAGAATGTAAATAGATATTTCAAGGCAGAAAAGGAAAAAAATGAATCCCCCAAAAAACAGCCAATATGTGAAAAACAAGGCCACGATGGTTCCCAACTGTCTTTATAAGCGGGTGTCATCCGTAATTTTGGCAATGAGCATTTAAAGAGGCGGAGCACCGCTGATAAGCACCATCATAACCTATAATCAGAGGATATGCAAATGACAGCAAAGTTTCCCCTGACGCTGCAGTGCCAGTTGTCTTCTGGTTCCCTCGGAGCTCTGCTGTCAGCGAGCGAGAGGGAGTGATAGCAGAAAAGCTCTGTTTGTTTAACGTGTCACTGGAGCAGCCGTGGTGAGAGCGAGGGACCAGATGGAGGTGCAGAATAGACCCGGATCCGCATCTAGAATGAGCAGTCTTGTCTCAGTCGCTCGCACAGGTCTAAAAGGCAATCGAGGCACACTGATGATGCACATATACTCACAGTGAAACAGATGCTGGGACATTTTCCGTCTCACATAAACGCCACACACCTGTGCCTGTCACAAAGTCTTAGCTTACGTTTATGAGTTTACAATAGAGTCATTCTTTTTGAAGGTAAACACTAATAATGCAGAGGAAGAGGGGCTTGATTATACGCCGCACATTTTCATGCACTTTCCCTCCCACGTCTGCAATGCGTTGCATCCGTCGCCAACGAAACACCACCTTATTTTCTTCTCATTTAAGCTTTTTGTATTCCGTATGAGGGAGAGGTACAAAGGGCCTAAAGCAGTCTTGGGTCATTAAACTGCACATTTTCTCTCTTCTTTCAGAATGTGTTTTCTGGCACTTACAGCAGGGAAAAGCTGACAGATTAGACAAGGAGCTCCTTCACAGGCTGGCTGTGGGCTATTCGCTGCTGCTCAGGGCAGCAAAACCATGTCCGTCACTGTTTGATGGGCCAATGCAGAAGTGCAGTCGTAGCAAGGTATGATTGATGATATTATGTACTCACACAGGATCTGAATGCCAGCGCACCCCTGTGATTTAATCCCTGTTCCTTCATCAAATATCCCAGCGTAGCAGATGGACCGTGGAGCGCCGAGCTTCTCTTTCCCCCTGAGCCAGAAGTGTCAAGACCACCATTACTAATCGATTCTTCCAGGCAGGACTGACAATGCGACATGTAAAACACACCCAGTTTTCATTCATATCCACACCACAAACTGGATGTAAAAACCAAAAAGAACTAAGCTCTGATCACAAGTTTGTTGTAAATGGGATATTAAGAAACAATAAATATAAAAGGGGGAGGAAAAACAAAGACAAATTTGCTGTGACCTTGGCCTCCACCTACACATTTATCAAGTAGAAAATGCTCCATTTACAAAATCATGATACATGTTTAAGTCCATTTTAGTTATAGACACATAAATGTGTCATAATGAACATTAAGTGTTGCTTGAATCAACTAAATGTAGATAAAATTATCTTGGAAATTAAATTGGTTGATTGCCTTTCTTTTCTTTTCTTTTTTTTTTGCCCTGCATGGCCAAAAAAACAACAACTTTAAAATCCAATTTTATTTGACCACACTGACCCCTAGTGGTGAATCGGGGAACAGTTTGTAACGTGAGCTTTCAACCCTTCTGTGTTATTTACCAGTAATACAGGCATATTAATCCCTTTGTCTTATGTTACACAGGAAAACACCAGGGTCCAGATATACATCTGCATCAGGGCTGATAACACAAACCTGAGCATGAGAGTCGAAGCTGTCAGGCAGCAAATCCCAAGAATAAGCTGTGTTACACAGCCTAGATTAAGCCAACCATCCCCCCGGCAGACCACAAAGAGTTCATTGTACTTGGATAGCATATAAAGAGGAGGAGAATGATTTTGGCAGTGATTTTCAATTATAGTTTGGCTTCACTTGCCTCAGAAGGTTATGAAATCCCTCCTAAAGGAATAAGATATACTATATGCTTAAGCTCACACACTTCAGAGAGAGAAGACACAACATTACGACTGATGGTGTAGATTTTGTGATATCAAATGACGAAAAAAAGTATCTGATAATGAGCCAAAATGGTATAACAGAAATATCAGAAATGACAATAAATAATATGTAATGAAAGTAACAGATTTAGGATTTTCAGAATCCCTTTCATTCTGGACAGTTTTTAGAAAATGGGGGAAAATGCATCAAGACACTCTATAATCTGTGGAATAGAAAGTGACAGCCGCACTACAATATCTCATTTTTTTATACAGAGGAGGAAAACCTTACCTAAGCATCCGACAGATTCACAACCTCAAATCAAAGAAGAGGTATCCAATGATGCATCATTGGTAGCGACAAATTATCATCAATACCACTCTACCACATTATCATCAATCTCTCTCTGCAAAGACAAAAGTATCTCTCCATGCTAAATCACCAGATCAATGCATTTCTATCACTGAGAGGAATTGGTCTCCCAGTGATCTCTGGGGCTGAGTAATGTGAAATCTATCGCAGGTTAGTCCACGCGGCCCGGACACGATCAAAGACAAGACCCCAGAAAAGTTCGTATTGATTAGCGGCCGCGAAGACGCAACTGAGGAGTGAAAATGTGAGTGGAATTTGAAACACTCAGTATTAGGGATAAATTATCTCATTGTTGTGAGGGTGGGAAAAAAAAAAAAAAACAACTGTAGGATTGTCACCTTTCACACTGCAAAGTCGCTTACCGTTGGCAGCAATAAACACGTCCTGTTAAAAAACACACTTGGTATTTCACACGTTTTAAAAACAACATGTTCTCATTTCAGTCTCTGCAGCAAAGTGCTGATGAAGTTCAAATTGGAAATGATATGCATATTGAGAGCCTGAATTATATCTGTGCTTTAACAATTCACAACCCCTGGTAATGGCACAATGTAAGTGTACGTTTTAGTATTTTTGGAAAAAATAATAGGAAAGACGGTGTGGAAAATGTGTCCCTTCTGTCACATGTTGTTGTCACACTGTGCTGCGCTGCAGTCGCCTCAGAGCTCAGAATTAGCCTCTGTAAAGTGAAAATAATAGGTTTGTATACTCTGGGCAGCTTTAATCACCCAAGATTCAGATTCAAATGCAACATGCCTGCCCACAATGTGACGGGTTAATATAAACTGTGTTTTCATACAACTGGGAAGTTTTTATCCTCGTTTCAATGACTGGTACAAAAAAAAATTAATACAATGGGAAAGCATGCGTGCGTGCGTATGTGTGTGCGTGCATTTGAATGACTCTACATACATTGGACAAACCTGTGAAGAACAGAACAATTCACTTTTCAATTATATTCAATATTGCTGCAACACACTTGTACAGTTCTCCCCCCGTGTTGCATGTAGGTATAAAATTCTTGCAACTAAAAACATTATGACATTTTCATTTATACTCAGAAAGAGCTTTCCTGGACACGTCCACACTGTTGACTGAGATGCAATGTTAGTGAAGGCAGCATTATTCTGAGTTAAAACCCTGAACTTAAATAACTGTAACACAACACAATACCTACAATGTCTCTGAATTCATGTCGGTCAGGGATGGGCAACTCTATTAATTGTGAGGTGCTAAAATGTGATCGAGCAGCTCTAACAGGAGGATAAATAAGAATTTCAGAAAGTTATTTAACTCAGAGGACTGTTTATATGTCTAATGTTGAGTTTATTGATATGGCTTTGAAATCATTTGGTAATAAAATAATAAAAAAGTGAAAAAAATCTGATTAAATCCGTGGTTTAAACGATCAGACTGGTAACACTGGTTTATTTAAATTATCTCAGGGGCCACAAAGAATGAGGACAGGAGCTTCACGTGTCTCCCTGTTGGGGCAAACTTACCTTTGGCCACTTGGGATTAAGCTCACAAGCTTTTTCAGCATCTTCCAGAGCAGCATGGTGTTGGCCCAGTTTGAGGAAAGCTGCTGAACGGTTACTATAGAGGATGCAGTTCTGTGGGTCCGCCTGCAGCGCGTCACTGTAGAGACGAACGGCCACTTGGAAGTCGCCTCGCTGACACGCCTCATTGCTCTGCTGCACTTTCTCCATGAACTCCGCCTTGCTGAGGCCGTACCGGGCGCCGTCGTCTCCAGAGAGGCACCGGGCCGGTCTGCCCGCCGTCCGAGACCCAAAAATTGAGAACTGGAGCAAATGGACATGGAGTGGGAGAGAAATAATCAATCTGACTGAAAATAAATATATATCGTAACACTTAACCAACAGGAAATCCATTAAGCAAAGTGCCCAGCGGGGCTTTTCCACAGCAGACATTTGGAGCTGTCACAGCTGGAAAAAGCACAGGTGAAACAAATTTTGTTAACGATAGCTCGGCTCCCTCACATGCCCTGGAAAGCCAGAACGGTGAGCCAGTGTGCACACCAACAAGTAGTTCATTTGAAAGGTATGCAGTCAATTTTTTGACATTAGCATTTAGACCTGTGCCGTGGCCGCTCTGACACCCCAAAATGACGGCCGTGGAAAGCAAAGTGTATGTGTCAAACTAAGGTCAGCAAACCTTTTTCACAGGAAAGTTCTTGTTGTGTAACAACTGGTAAACTACAGGTGTGACAATAAATGTCAATAAGGGTAAATTAAAGTGTTTATTTCTGCAGTGCAGAGATTGTAGCACTACGAATGAAGACTTGGTGAGCTGCGATTGGATGGACAGACAAACAGACGGACGGACGGATGAACGGATGAACGGATGGATGGATGGACGGACGGATGGATTAGCCGTGTTGCTTTATTGGATGTGTCTGTTAACAGGCCGCCTCATTTTTCAAAAAAACCTAAACATCACAATATAAATGATACTTTAAAATGTCCCCTTATTTGATTTTGTGATAAAACGGTCCTGTTTATGATGAACTATTACCAATAAAGCTTTTCCACTGTGAATTAAATCTCAGTTTTGTCACAATATCTGGTCAGGCTGATGCTTTTGCTTGTGCATCAGCTGTAAGACGAAACACAAAGTAATGCATGTATGCTGGATTAGTGGGTCATTCTCTCACCTCACAGTGAGAATATCCCTGGTTTGACTCTGGGTTTAGTTTCTGTCTATGTGGAGTTTACATGCTCTCATGAGTGGGTTTATTCTAGGTAGTCTGGTTTCCTCCCACAGTAATAAAAAAAACAAAAAAAAAACATGTTTGATACTAATCGATGTCTGAATGAGTATTCAGGTGCGACTGTCTGTCCCTTTGTGTTTGTACTGGCTATCTGTCCATTCTGTGTCCCGCCTTAATCAGACGGGATCATCTCCAGCGTTGTATCAGGCTGCATAGAAGATGAATGAATAAATACTTGTGGCAGATAAAACATCTGATAAAAAAATAGTTAGTTTGTTAGTTTACTCACAAAATCTGATGATATTGATAACACAGCATTCATCCATCCATCTTTTACAGTGGACTTGGGTGAAAGTTCATGATGATCATGGAGAGGTCGCCAGCTTATCACAGGGCAAACACTGACATCAACAAACAAACAAACACGCCTCCAGAGTTAACAACAGTGTCTGTAGATTGTGAGGGAGAACACGCAAACCCATCGCAGCAAGAAGAACACATTTATGTTGCATTTTTTAAAGCTGAGATCACAAAGCGCTTTACAATAAAAATCAATAAAAACTATTTCATAAATCATTGAAAGCCATGTGAAAGAAGAAGAGAAAGATCCGTCTTCGTCTGCTTGAGATACTCGGGTACGTAATGAGTTCCACAGCGGAGGAATTTAAACACCACAGACACGGTCGCGGGTAGGGAGGGAACAGCTCGAAAGGACAACGTTAAAAGATCTCACCACACTTATATGGAGTTGTAGGGACACGTAAACAAATACAATCGATTCTTACACTCACAGGAAGACGTTGAGGTGCGGGCGGGATGTAGTCGGTAGCAGCAGTGTTTTCTATGAGTTGCAGTTGTTTTTTATTGAAGCCACAGTGAAGAGAAATACAGTAAACTGGAACCAGGATTATATAGAAGCGTGAATGACCTTCAGACCAGAAGGAGTAAGAAGTGATCCTTCACAAAAGCCTCAGTCGTACAAAAGAGGAGAACCTCAGTGACCCGACTGACAAAGTAAAAGATCGGTATCAAGTATCAAGGTCGCAGACCTCCTAAACAAACATCTATGAATTGGGCATCAGGTTCTAACCAAGAATCTTCTTGCACAGCCACATAAATCTTTATATATCTGGAGTTCAAAGTCCATTCGGCGTTTATTCTCTTGCTCACATCCATTTATCTCCTTTCCGTACAGCAATTTAAAAAGGCAACAATAGCAGAGTAAAGTTGAAACCATCTTGTTGGCTCTTAAAACTCTCCAACCACACTCAAACAGCGCCCCAGACCAACGGCTTCTGCGCTGTGGGATTTAATCTATTATTGGTGCCATCACATTTCACTTCAAACGCTGGCGAACCAACCGGCGGGAGGACCAATTACACAGACTCAAGCCTCTCAGTAAACTGCTCCCAACCAGTAAGGGCCGATTGCCGTAAGGACGTTAAGTGTCACGTCTGTTTAACAGAGATGGTTTGCTGAGTATTACTGAATCATGAAATTCATCTCGGGTTGCATGTTGTTAGGGCCAGCTTCCATTATACCTCGTTCTCACCACACCTCCTCAGACCGAATTCTGGGATAGGGCAGGCCTGGTAATTACTTCCAGAGGCGCAGGGAGGAGCGAGAAATGAGGGCTTTGGGTATCAAGTTGATTCAATGTGAAGTTACACTGCAGCACCAATCACAACGCTGCGCTCCTTCACCTGCATCTCCCCCACATTTTGCTGTCGATTCATCCTCACCCCAAAAAATAGTCTATTTCTGTCCCGAACTACAAAACTATCATGCGCTTAGACTTTAAGTAGGGGTTCCTATAAGAAAATAAATGGCCGGATATGAAATGTGCTTATTTAAAGCCATATATCCTTCTGACCTCCTCTTCATCTCCGCCCGACTGAAATCTGCCTCCTGTTTTTGCTTCATTGTCCCCTTATGTCGGTCTCACGCCCCACTAACTCTCTACTAACCGAAGTCAAGAATTTCAACCTTCTTAGTTGTTTTAAAATCAAACTGAAGCCTCATCTGTTTAGGACTGCTTACCAGATCTCCTTTACATGAGCTTTGTCCCATTTTACTGTTTATATCAATATTTAAAATTGACATGACTTTATAAAGATCTGTAACTACAATAATGTTCCAGTAGGTTAGTAATCAGAACTAGAGCCCACTGTTATAGTTTGCATGTTCTCCCTTTTTCCTACATGGGATTTCTCCTGTATTTTAAATATAAACATTTTTAGTCGCCGGAGGTTGTGACAGTGCATCCATGTGTGTTGTGACAAACTTGTGGCCTGTTCAGGGTGAAACCAGCTTTTCCAGCCTGAGATTCATATAGAAATAGATACATAAAGACTATAGAGAGGATAAATGGAGACACGCTAACCTTGGATGGATATTTCTTGGGAAAAACATTACAGATTCTAGTTCACGTTATTCTCAGTGCATATAAAATCAACACAGTTACGAAATCCATCCGCTGTGCCCCGAATAGCTACTATCTGCTTTTATTGGAAAACATCAATATTGTACTTGAGCAGACTAATTCTACTTAAAATGTTGTTTTAATGTTTTATCTCATTTACCATGAAAGTTGTTAAATGTTGAAAAACATGCGTGAAAAGCAAGCGTGTTAAAATAATCCTGAGGTGCGGCTAGGCCAATGCAATGTGTGTATACGAGTGTCTACAATAAAGTGAATTCATGTAGACCAGACAAAGCCAACTGGTGGCCTCGTTGATAAAAATCAATTCATTCTTGGTTTCACAGGCGATGGTAGGATGGAGGTCAAGGCAAAATACACAAAATTGTAGAAACAATTAGTCATTTTCATTCAATTACCTGACATATTTCAATCACATTGCGATGGTAGATGTGCAGAGTAGTAATTTTAGGATAAATGTGCACAATTTAATCAAAGTTAAAAGGTATTATAGTGTTTAGGTGCCATTTCCAGCCAGTTGGTATAACTGCTTCTTCCACATAAGTGATGCTGTATGAATGCTTTAGACATGCTGGAGCTCATGAGGGAGTGAAAGGCTGAAATGTGTTTAGATGATGGCTGACTGCATATCCAGTCTTGTTTGGAACAACGATAAAGTATACAAAAGAGTACTGTTTGCCTTCATGTCTTTTTAATAGCTATAATTTGAAAGAAAATACCTTCTTTCCCTTTACCACATAGACTCACACATCAGTACTGGTGGCTTTACTCTGTATCTGATCAGAAAGGAGGTCAGTAGTATGGCACATCACTAGTGCTCCGTCACAGTTTGGCCATTTGGTTTGGAGGAGGAAACTTCTGTGGCCCTCAGTGATCCTTTGCTCATCAAACTCAGTCCAGACCTGAAGGGGTGACACCCTCACCTCGCCCGACAGTGTCATCCTGGGCTGCCATTCAAAAGTTTGCTCCCAAAAGAAATGCCAGGAGAAGCATGCATTATAGATTAGTGCTTCCAAGGGCGTTTTTTTTTTTTTTTTTTGGTTTTTTTTTTTTTTTTTTTTTCGAAA
>OMNM01050341.1:9312-26287 GCA_900302745.1 Parablennius parvicornis | reverse complement strand
CTGAAATTGAAAAAAAAAAAAAAAAAAAAAAAAAGTGTCTATTTTGGGTTCTTGAGAATTTGGAGGCTGAATGACCACCTTGAACTCCTCGTTATTTCCCTCAAAACATTGCAAAAGCTTCTACATTCTGTCCTGCTGAATGAGGCCAAGACCATCAGGGGAAAACTCTGACCATGAAATAAATAGTCTGCAGACAACAGATTTCCCAGCAGAGGTCTTCTGTCGTGCCGCCTGCAGGACTTGATGACTTTCTGGGGGCCGTTTACTTCTGGAGGCGAGTAAAACTCCATCCAGCCATTGAAATCCATTCGTAGTTAAAAATTGGTCGACACACGCTCGCCTCAGGCATGGTAACTCCCCACAAACCCTGCACTTCTTATTTTTATAATGCTCATATACTTATATTTTTAAAATTTCTCTTCTTCTGACACAAACTCTAAGAACTGGTAATATACTTAGTCTGGTACATCTCCCTTTTTAATAGCTTCCAATAAAATAAAACAATTTTTATTGAAATGGGAAACTTTAATCTGACTATTTCCCAATGAAAGAGAGTTAAAGCTACTAATCTAACAAAAAGGAACACATTACATTTAATTGAAATGTACTTTAATAAATAAATGGGATGTCTCGCACCCTATAAAGAAGTCAGATGGAGGCTACGTATGGCCCGCAAGTCGCCAGAGTAAAAACCAACAATACCAGACTTTTGAAATACTGTTGGAAGACTGGAGTTGTAATCAGCTCTTGAGGGGAAAATATAAATGATCAAAAAAACCCTGCTGTTTAATTTAAACAAATAAAGTCGAAAATGTAATCTCCAAACCAATGGTTCAGTTAAAAAGAAGAAAACAGACTAACAGATTAATGCCCCGTCACCACGACAACGTTTTGAAGTGAAAACCAAGACCTTTTGTTGCGTTTTGCTTTGCGGTTTACATGACAACGTTGCTCCGAGTCACAGAAAATGCAACTTTTTGAAAACGACTCAACTGCCCAGGTGGAAACGGAGGTAACATGTTAAAGAGTTCTTCTGCAGATGTCTGAACGGCAATGCAATGAACGTCGGTGTACTCAGTGTTAATGTTTATAGCCTATGTGTAGTTTCACGACAAAAAAAACCCCAACAGGTCTGACTGAAATTTTACCTATTGCACTTGTCTAAAGATGATTATCATTTCTTTTATATCAATCAATTTTCTTGATGGATAAAGTTAAACCTTTCTAGGTGTTTGGCAATGACCATAATGGAGAAAAAACACAAAAAAAACTAGACCCTTCCTCTAAATCAATAGTAATTTTGGTCTCTCGATCCCAAACATATAATTTGAGGCTCGTGTGTTGGCCAAATTAATATGATGTTTGTGGGTTTTCAGTTACGAAAGTCTCAGCAGTGGCCTCTCGTCGTTCACAGTATTCATACCACGTTGGCAGTGACGCCCCGAAGGCTCCGAAGCCCCGCCCCCCTCTAGCAGTACTCTTCTCCCTGCGGGTCGGGCAGGTCGTTGAGGTCCAGGAAGATGGAGGCGTTGGAGAGCTTGCGGCCGTTGGACGACAGGTCCAGCAGCTCCTCGGCCGTGCTGGGCACCGAGCTGATGTACATGTCCCACACCTGCTCCGGAGAGTCCAGCTCCAGCAGCTTCTGCTTGATCTTCAGGTTCTTCTCAATGTTCCTGCGCTTGTGCTTAAACTCCAGGATGGTCTTGGTGTAGCGGTTGATGGTGGTGACCGACGACGCCATGCAGGCCGTGAACGAGCTCCACGCCAGGCTGGAGGAGGGAGACACAAAGACTGTTACTCAAGCTAACAGGGACTTTTGAAAATGTTGCTAGTTGCCATTGAAATGGAGAAAAAGTTGAAGTCATGACCTTCTGGAGGCAAACCTTCTTATTGTCCATCTACTGAGCATGTGCAGAAGAACCATTTGCTCAATGCCACAACTGCTGGCGCAGTAGCAGCATTTCAACACTCCAAGAACTGTTGTCACGTAAACGGACCCCCAAACTGTTATAAAAGTGTTTCGCTTTTACTTGAAAATGTTTTGTAAACGGGGAAAAAAGAGTCGTGTCAAAAGTGACCATTTCACCAAATGCTTGTTCACATCAGGGTATGATCCTTTTGTAATTTCATAGTTTTGTCTGCCGAACTTTATTGATGACCCCTGGTATAGTGGATGGCATAGAACCAGCAACCCCGCACAGGATAAAATGATGTTAAAGACGGGTTGATTGAAATGATTAAACTACTTTATTCGATTATTGTCTTTATTACATTTAATATGACACGGATTTTATATTATTGGAGAAGATTATAGTTTGTTTGCTTATTTATTGAGTTGTAAATAAATTTTTTAGGGAAAATTCATAATGAGCAAATCTTTTTCCCTGTTATTCTGCTCCCCCCCCTTTATATCAGTGCAAAGGAGAGCTGCTCTGAGATGGTTGAATCCTTCAATGCAAGATTAATCAAATCTGATCTTGTATCGCCTTCGTTTGATCTGACAGGTTCCGTCTTTGGATGACTTCAGCAACAAAAATCTTTTTAAAAATATACAGGAAGTCCAAAACTAAGGACTGACGAGGTTGTGGTGTATTGTTTGGTATGTATACCAAAATCCAAACTGAATGTGACTATTATTACAGAACCAAATCTATTTCTGAGTGTTGAATGATTCTGATGAGATAAAGAAATCCAGCAGCACATTAGCAGACGAATGTTAAAGGAGATAAAAGCCTTTGCTTTGGTTGCACAAACCTTTTCATCTCGTGACAGCTCTCATCTTTAGGAATGTTTTACCGGACCGTGAAAGCCGTCCGTGTTTGTTAACAGAATCCTTCGGTAGATCAAACAACCCTGGCAGGTTCTGGATCAGCTGACCAGGTCACTGAGAAAAGCTCCGGGAGCCTGAGACAGGATTACCGTCTTCATCTTCCACCTAGATCTACCAATCACTCCTTAATGTCGGGACTTTTCGCTCTCATGCCTTCACCAAATTCATCTGTCAGAATATTCAACGAGACAGAATTATGTTTCCATGCACTGTGTGCGCTTCAAGTTTGAATATGAAAATAAAGAGTGATTAATGGTGATTAATTGGCAAAAGTTGTAGCGAAGCTTCTATTTGAAACGATATATGTCACAGCACAAAGCCCTTCACATCATCTACTTATCATCGCAAGACTCAACAGCAGAATCTCACATTGCACAGCCAAACCTGTGACCCATGATGGAAGGACACATAAACTTCAATAAAAAATAAAAAGCCACTTTCAGCTCAACTGTAAAGAATCCGTTGGTTTTACATTACACATAATGACGACACCACAGGTGGAAAGGTGTTAAACAGCTGTCCAGGTTGTACCTGGATCTTATCCAGTTCCGAAGACAGACAGATGAAGAGATTGATGAAACACCTCAGTCAAAGCTCATTTGGTTGGTTAAGAAAGTTTATGTGCACCTGAACTTCACTTCTGAGGGAAAACACAGGAGACATTTAACTGAATATTGCAGCTTTGGGTCTTTTCGTGTCGGCAGGATGAAAGAGACCGAGGGGATTTTTTTTGTACCTGACGGTGGGAGCGCATACATTTCTGACTTCACCCCGCTGTTCTGTCAATAAAAGATGGGCAAGTCAGCGGTTTCTTTCTTGTTCTCGATTCGGAAAGTTTTGGGGCTTCGCCTTTGAGATTTGTGAAGAATTCAAAGAGAGCTGATAACAGGTTTGAGTCCTGCTGTTTACATTTCTCATCTATTTCACATCCAGAGACGAAGTTTTGAAGAGAAACTCAGCCTGTTTGTCATTTCTTACCTTGTTTTTTTTTTGTTTATTTTTTTTTTATCATTTGAGCTTATAAAATGCAACTTGACATTTGCGGCATGCAGATCGAACAATGAGCAGTGAGCAGCTAACAACGACATGAGTTGAAGGATTGTGCAAGAATAACACATCTATTAAATATTGTCTATTGAGGGTATTTTGACCCAAGATAGACCTCGCCGACATGCCACTCAGTCCTTTCACCTCCTAGCTACCAGTCCGCTCGCTGTGTGGAGCTCAAATATGGAGACTATTTGCACTTCCTGGTAAACATCCTCCCTCATCATGACAGCAAACCTCTCCTTCGATAACCACAGTGCCACCCTGTGGTCCTATTAACAAACCCACTTTCCCTTATTTGGCTTCTACAATGTCTTAAACATGAAACATAGAACAGATGGATTAGACTGGACCACAACAGAATAGAAACATGAACTGAGCCCTCGCCATCGTGTCATTTACACGTTTAAAGAGAAATTAAAAAAAAAAAGAGTAGTGATGGTCTTTGGTTAAGAAAACACACGACATGTAAACATCTTTACTCAAAGACTATAACAATGGTCGTCCTTGAAACCAGTCGCCACATATACACCCCCTCTGCCATCTTTTGTCTTTAGGTCTGACTCACATGTACGACCAGCTGTAGTCCCACGTCTGAGGTTTCCAGTCCTCTGGGCCGAGGCTGACGGTCAGCTGGAAGGCTGTGGTGAACATCATGTGGGCCACCATGCCCAGCAGACCTGCAGACACATAGAAGAGGAAGCAATGAAGACCTGGCACACACACACACACACACACACACATACACTCACCACTCTGAGCTGCAGGTTGTCTCAGACAACACCGGGTGGCAGTGTTGCTTAAGGTGAAGCTGTGAAAAGATCAGCGTGAATCCTGTGAGTGAGCGAGTTCAGATGAAATCCATCATCTCCGTTTGGTGTCAGACTGAGGATGTTCACGAGTCGTTCCACTCAGAGGTCATTTACAGCCCATCCAGCCGCTTGATACTCTCAAATCTCTGAATTATATTAAATAGATAACAAATCCAAATATAACCCTCCTCACATATCAGCGACTATTTAATTTGAACTTGTTCCGCTTTAATAACTTAAGATTGATCTCAGAGTCCTCTGTGAAGGATTGTAACTCCAGGTGGAACTCCAGTGAATTTGACCAAATCGCTGAACGCCCAATGAGTGGATAGAGCTCCTTGTATGGCAGCCGTCTCCATTTGAAAAGATGAATGTGACCAATATCAGTGGAAAAGCACATTAACTGCTGATCAGGTTTGTTGAAAAGAAACCTGGATTTTTGCAGATGGAAAAACAACATGCACTGTGTGTTTTTTTTAAACAACAGTTTTTCTTTTAAACAACCAGCGCTATGGAACAACATGCATGCAGACATCAGGCTGAAATTCTCATCACATCTAGTTTGAGGCCCCAATTACAAAACGTTTTCAAGTGATAATGGAAAACTTTCGTTGCATTTTGAGTGCCTGTTTACACGACAGTGGTGCTTCTAGAGAGCAGAAGAAGAAATGTGATTGTAGTAGAAGAAGAATTTGAAGATATTGGACTAGTTGTCATAAACTCATATTCATACTTTATTCATTTGGTTTAATATGAAGAAAGTATGAGCGTTTAGGGCTGTCATGTGTCTTAAGGCCCGTTTATACAGCAAAAGCGGTCAGAGTCACTAAAAACTCAAGTTTTTGAGAACTGCTTCTACGGTAGAACTTTTAAAAAACGCTGGTTTCTGTGTAAGTGGAAACGGGGACAAACGTTGAAATGCTGCGTTTACGTATGTAGTAAATATTTCTTCGTCACGTCTGAGAAAATGGACAACAACAAACATGGCGGCCTCCAGAGTGACATGACTCCCACTTGGTAGTTTTATAGATTAGACTCACCTGTAATAGCAATCCAACTTGGTCCTCTGTCTATACGAATACCTGTATGGTTTCATTACATAAACAAAACAACAGCACCCACTAGTGGCCTGGTATGATAACTACACCAATCTCAGCTTTTCTGAGTTTGTGTGTAAACAGACATTTTCAAACGTGAAACTTTTCCGAGGCTCAAAAATGATGAGATTTCTCTTTAAATGTTGGGTAAATGGGGCCTTAAGCAGACTTGAAGTAGGATTGTAGGTATTCAAGCTAAATGAACGACTATGTTGAACTGTTTGAACCTCATTTCTTGCATGTGGGAATGTCTTCCTTAAATATTCCCCTATCAGCATGCTTTCTTGGGGTTTTAAGTTGCAGTCGGTAACGCTGCTGAATCTGAGGAGCTGGAAAGAGTCCCGACGCTAAAATTATTGTGGCCACGTCTGACCCGACAACTCGGCTCCAAATGACGCCATTAAAAATGTCTCCAATTCAAACTGCGAGGGGGACGTAAAAGAAGAGCAATCTGCCGGTCTGGAAGCAGAGACGGTCAAGTCGGAATTACCTTTTTGGGCCGCAGAATGTTGACGTCACCCAACAAGGATCGAGCAGGAGATTTTACAGAAACTCTGGCCACACGTCGATTTTTTTACTTATTTCCTGTTGATGAGATTGGAGGAATCAATCTGGCAGTGAAATTTCAGCTCATGTAGGAGTCGTTTAGAAGCATATCAATCACGGGCCTCTGCTCCAAACTCGCAAATAGGATCAACTGGCACGCCGACCGACACATAAATATGGCAGACGCGTCCAATCTCAGAGTGTTTGCGTTTGGCAGGTGAAGACAAAAACAGTCAATGACAGAATGAGGGGAGAGAAAGTACAGCGCAACCTTTTATATCCGCCATCGCGTCTCGAAGCTAAATAATGGAAACTGGGTTTTTGCTACGTCACTTTGACGATGCTAATGATGAAACCTTGGAGGAGGCTTACAGAAAATGTAAATGAAACTGGCTCGATTCACTGGTTTAAATAAGGATGGTGATGTTTTGTGACAGCATTATATATAGTGTGCATGTAGATCGGTGAATGTTTTATGGGCTGAATGTTAAGAAATAGAATAAATTAGGCCTGCTGGGTAAGGCCAACTGAGAAGTGCTGGGAATAAACAAAAAGACGTATGAGCAAATACACATATGTCTTGTGTAAATGGTGTATAGAAGAAAAAGATCCATCCATATTCACACGCAAAAGATTACAAAAACACACGGTACAAAAAAAAGCGATTAAAACAAAGACTTTATTGAAGTCCAATGAAATAATGTAGAAGAGACAAAGTGTTTATTTATATAATTTTGTGGGGTTTTTTTTTTAGATTTTTTTGTTTTTGGTGGGTAAATATAACTCTGACATAAGTGAAAGTGGCGACGTAGACCACTCGATTTCTTTCTACAATGAATGGAATACATAAATCAAAATACTGAATTGATGATTTTCATACTGATGCCATTTTGGACAAGGCAACATTGATTGGTGGACAAATGCACATAGCGCTGAGCTTATTTTCTCAATATTTAATATTAAGTCAGTGTTTGATTCCCTGCCATTGCAATAATTCTTTCAAATAATCGATTCAGCTATGATTGTGATGACGATGACATTTAGTGAATTTTAAAGACGCTGTTTTGTAACATTATGTGTCCAGATCACTCAGCAGGTCAAGTAGTGCAACAAGTTCCCTTAAATATATAACATATCCACTGATTTGTCATGATTTCCTGATTAAACAAGTGGTTAAAAATAGAACCGAACGACTGAACTTTGCAAATTCAATAGAGCTGCATCCTCCACAATCTTATTCCACTCCCACCTCTTCTCCTTCGGCACATCTTTTTGATTCTGTCTTGTGTGTGTGTGTGTGTGTTTTATTTATTTATTTATTTTATCAGTTATGTGTCTGACTTTTCCAGGTTAGGAATCCTCAGTTGTACCTCACATCGGACTCCTCATCGCTCACAAAATACAGCAGGAATATGAAAAGGGGTGGGGGGGATAGTTTGAAGCTAACCAATCGGATTACTACATAAGCCACCCCAAACGCCTCAAATCCCCAGATTGAACATGACTGCACCGGATCCAGCAGGAAACACCTAAAAGTCCCATCTCATCCCTATCAATGCTCATGTTTATTCCTAAAAATGTCCCAGTGGGGCATTATCATAATGCTATGCAGATCAGAGGCGGCTTTGTGTCGTGACGAGCCGAACAAATCAGTTTCTCTTCACGTTCTGTCATGTGGAAACAAGGCGTGTTCTCCCCACACAAGGTCGGATTATTCCACACAAAGTCAATAAATGTCAATGCAACCCTTTGATTTCACTCAGCATGGACACGCAAGAAGCTGGAGTTAGTGCCAACACAGCTGTGGTGACTGCCGGCCACTAGGGGGCAGCAGGATGAACAAAACTCGAAAAGGCTTGTTCCTGCATGTGATGAAGTCTCATTTCACAACAAATAATTACTGCACTGAAATAACAAGGCAACTTTGTCGTCTGTCCATACGAATGTCCCCGTGCTCCCGCTGTTAATGTTTAAAGCATTTTGTTCCCTGCAAGCATTAGTGCGTATTTTCATTACAGAAATAAATGCTGCCAACTGGTGGAAGGAAAACTAAAAAGGTTTCCGAACAGAATGATAAGTTTGGGATTTTCTAAAGTATGGAAGTCAGATATGGGGCTCAAGAGGGTTCAATCCAATCTTGAAAAGATCATTAATCTACGATTTCAGTCAAGGTCACAACATGACAATGAGACCATGGCCATTGGGTTTGTTCCTCTAAAAAACTATCAGACTTTCTTTTCCTGACCGCTCACTGTCCATCCTGAAATCTCCGTCTCTCAGACACGCACTCGTCTCGCTACGCACATCCTCCTCATAAATTCTCATCATCCGCCGCCTGATTGACAGCTGTAATAAAGGTTAATCTGGTGCCTCATTGTTCCTCTGGACCTCATTACCCAGGCCGCACTCAATCTGTTCAACCCATTAAAAAACAGAAACAACTTTTAAACGCTTTTTGTCATTGAAACATTGAACCCGTTGCGATCTCGCAGATGAGAAGGACGACACAATGCAGCAGATTACGCCAAAAAAAGAGAAAACTAATATCCAAGAGACATTTTTATGTGAGCTTCGGAAGCTCCATCGCCTCGTCAGTAGAGCAGGAGGGTTCGACAGCCGTCAGCTTGCAAAGGAAAGACGAGAAACAGTCCAGCTGGATGACTAAAAGATGATCAACGAATCCTTGAAAGGACCACAGAAATCCTGTACGACATGTTGATGTCAGCTCCGTATTGAAGCTGCTTTCTTCCATCTTCTATACCAGTGATTCCCTCCCAGATGGGTACTGTACTATATCACATGTCCGGTCCACTAAAGATGAAATTAGGCAGTATGTGCACCCCGAACGAAATGTGCTGGGCAAACAAGCCTGGATTTGAACCCCTGACATTAGCAGTATAAGTTAAAAGTGCTAACCACTGCACCATGCACAAAGCATTTTTCAGTTCATGTTTCCGGTTTCAACATGAACTCCTCTAATCCATTATGAGAACCAACCGAGTCTCTCCAGATCTCTCTCTGTAGACTCTCCTCTGTTCGCTAAATCAAGGAAATGAGTTCTTTTAGAACCTGCTGATGTCTGCCAAAAGCCCGCAGCTTGTAAAACCAGCTAACATCTTTGTCTTTACGAGACTGTTTTTAGTGCCGTTGTAAACTAGGAGAACACTGTCTGGCCTCGAGCTCCACTGTAAAGACGACATTCAGCGACTGTAACTGTAGAAAGTCAGTGGAAGAATTTACACGCTCCGTAATATGTACGAATTGAAAAGCTGCCTCGACGCCGCTGAGAAATTCCCAATAAAAGCAGGTGCAGCGCAGCATGTAACTAACTTTTGACATCAAAGAAGTGCGGCGGTGGACCCGGGCCACGGCACACAGGGGTTTCCATTCATCCTGCACACGCTTCCCCGGAAAATGCTGCGAGTTCCCCCCCATTTGAGTCGAGCGTGTCGCCGCCGATTCACTGCCGAGAGCTGCGGTGGTCGGGATCACTTTCACGGAGTGGATTAGAAGGAAGGTCACCATTAATTCCTCTGCCGAGAGAGACGGGCAGGGAAGCTTCTCGGGGACCGAGAGGCTGTGACTGGCCTGGATTTGTTCCTGGATGGACGCCAGCGTGGGAGCACAGCTGAAGACTTTAAAAAAAAAAAAAAATTAATAAATCAGCACCCGCATAGTGGTGGTGAATATTCAGCTGTAAGTGAAGGAGAAACTTAATGTTGGGCAAGTAAGTGGTTTACCATCGTAAACAGAGGCAACGCTCCAACACAGCTTGTACCATTAAAAAAATTTAAAATGAAGGAATCTCATACTACACTATATGTGAGTTTCTTTGTTATAGTCTGTGACAATTTTTTCTCTCTGATAAACACAATGTGCCGTTTCTTTGCCACAAAAGATGCATTCCTCTCTAATTTTGTCCATTGCTTCTATGAAGCTATAGTTGATGCAACTCTTTTCGCACACTTTATTCTTCTTTTTGACCAGTCAATCTTTCTCTTTAGCGAGATGCACCACCATTTTTTTCCTCACATTGCTTAATAACTTTTGTGTATGTTGCAAAAACTTTTAAATATCAGAAGAAAAATTCACATGATAGTATTTTTAGACACAGTCAAGCTACTACTGCTTGAAGGCAAACACCGAGCGAATGAGGAGAAGCTGCTTTCCTTAGGCTGCCGCCTGCTGAAATTCATAGAATAGACCCGCAAATTGCTTTGTATATACCGTTTACTTGGAGTATTGACACTGGTCTGCTTATATGCATTTTTTATCTTCTGTGTGCCTTAACTTTCTTTATTATTAATATTGTCATATGGTGTGCAATTTACATTATTGTACATGCTGCATTTTTGTTCTATCGTATAAAAGCTGTTGTTGTGATGCAGAACAAGTACTGAAAGCATTTCACTGCACATTATACCATGTATAATTGTTGTGTATGATAAATGAGCACAATGAAAAAACTGCCAGTGACTCAGCAGAAATTCAGATGACAGTAAAGTTAACAAGCAAATTCAAGTAGAAACAGAATGTAAATTAGAAAAAACTAACTCGTTTGTGACTCATTTCTGCTTGAATTCTCATTCAATTACAAATAAAAATCACTTGCCGTGCAAACACTTTTTATTTTAGAAGTGAGTTTCTTTCAAGTAAATGAGAGAAATCTAAGTTTTTCTTTTCTTCTGATCCAATATGAGATAAAACAGCAGCTGGTATTTGCAATACTGATGCAACACTGATTCAAAGTGTAATGGGTCTGATCGCAGTCGGGGAAAGGTCTCCGAAGAGAATCACAACTTCCTTCTGGTGGGATCAATGCGTTACAAATAAGAACAACCAATAATTACATTGGATGGAGTAAAATAGCCATTATACATTCACTTCTACTGATGTTTTGACACAATTTAGATAATCACAATCACTGAATTTTCAACCAATATTCATCCATTTTGGTCTGAGGCGGTAGACATTAAAAATCTGGTCTTTTATAGTAAAAAAACTTTAAGTAACAGGAACTATTTTGTTAGCTTCAGATCAATACACAGCTCGTTACCTTAATGCTACCAGATGAGATGTCCTCATCCAATATGGCGGCAAAGGCCAATATGTTAAATGCAGAGTTAGATGGTAAATGGACTTCACTTATGGCACTTGATTACCACCTCCCAAAGCCTTTACAATATTATTCATATTCACATACCAATGGAGGCAGCTGCCATGCAAGATGCTCGATCCATTCGTTGAAAGCAGTTTGGGTTTTGCTTACGGACACTTGTGACACAAGTGGAGGTCCAACCTGCAACCTTCGAATCAAATATAGACAACCTCACGGGCTGAACAACCATCCCAGTTGGGAGCAATGAATTAAAAGAAAGATTGTGGCCAATTTGACATTTAAGAGCATAAATTTCCAATGTCTGGCTGCAGCATGAGATAATGACACAGCAAGAGTCTGAATTGTTTGGAAAATGAGATTAAATTCAGTATATATACACACGTCTGCCATATGTTGCCACCGCATCATTATTTTCCTAGATCTGCCTCTGTACGACCCGCTCTACCGACCGACCCGTAACCGCTACCCAAATCTAAACAGCCATGTCAACATGGCTCCATTGCAGCCACCATTCAGCAATACAGACTCATTCTTCAAAGAGACAATTTACTCATACCTTCTGCTCAATAAACCACCATCAGTCCGAAACAAAGGAATCTGCCTGGTAGCGTAGCTACGAAAATGATTTCATAAAATCGTCAAACCATCATACATTTGGCTTCGTTGAGCTCATTTATGATTGATCTCAAATAAGGCCACGCCACTGTAGTAACTCAATGATTACAGAAAGACTGACCTGATAGCACCGTGAATATGGCAGCGAAGGCGTTGAGCTTGAGGCCGTCGATGACGTTGCCGATGTGACACACCTCCATGGACATGAGGATGCCCCCGGTGGCCAGCAGGAGGATGTACAGGCACTCCGCAACAATGCACAGCCACAGCACTCCTGCGGGACACAGTCCGGTTATGGCGAAGGAATAGCAAACAGGACGGAGGAGAGACGAGGCAGAGACTTATTCATGTTATGGAGAAGAGGATGGACATGGTCGAGTGCATGATGGAAGGCTGGCCGATGGTCGTGGGGGAAGGAGAAGTGAAGGAGAGTCCGGGCAAGCAAAGGTAAACGTAGGAATGGGACAAAAAAAAAAAAGTGGAATATGTAGAGAAGGCTGGATCAGTGACCCCTATCACCCATATCATTAACCTTCACAGATGGAGGAAGGGTATGTGATCCGTCAGGAGGACTCAACACCTCCAATCTCAGGTGGGCGCACGTGGTCGGCCCAAATATCAACGGATTAAAAAAAAAAAAAAAAAAAGCAGTAAGCTACAGAGTAATTCCCTGTACCTCACCCAAGGGCACGCAGCTATTGTGTGGTTAATTAATCACAAGGTGTGTGCAAAAACTAATGCGCTGGTTACCCAAAATATCCCCCGTATGAATTATGAATAGAGTTACATCCATCAGCGAAGAAAAAGTCCCACTTAATTGAATTCTACACTTCAGTGCAGGTTCCTCCAATGAAATTAAGAGCAGACAGGTTGAAAGGGATTAGAAAATGTTATCAGAGGACATTTAGGGCCTTTAAAGTGTCTGCAATTAAACACATTTCATAGGACTCGTCGTTCTCACAAGTGGCTTGAAGCTAAAACTGGAGGCGAAGACGCTCTCGAAACTGATCGCAAAGCAGCATCGAAAGCGTCATCAGTTTTGTTTTATCAGTGGGTTTTTTTTTACCCTCTTTGACGAGAGGCAGACGTGGAGTTGACTCATCTCCAAATTGCTGCCCACATTTTGGATTATTGTAGCGATTGACATATGCACATTATCAATTGTTTGGTTGGGCTGAAAAATAAAATCAGTGGTGTGTAGGCAGGATTAACGGATAAGGATTCTTTTTTTTTTTTTTTCCTTCTCAATGTTTTTCCTTTCACATGACAAATCCCATGGTAAAGGGTGAAATCAAGCAATGTGTTAGTCCGGCGTTAAGTGCTGTCTGAAGCACTCAGCTCCAGGTAAACCAGCTCTAATCTTTAAAAGCAACTGTACAGGTACATTTAAACACTTTAAGAGTGACAAACAGGAAATTGGTGGACTGGTTGAGGTCTATTTTTAGCTGCAGATTAAAATGTGTTTGAGGCTCAAGTAGGTATTTTTGACAGCTGGTGGGGTTAGATTGGGTGAAAATTACCAGCGCCACATGGGTTTGTGGTTAAAAATAGAAGGCGGGGGCATCGAAATTTTAAGTTTTGAAGAAAAACGTTTGGATTTGCTTTCTTTTTGCAGTCAATTTATCCTCACTTAAAGTGATGTTTACTTTATAAACGGTGATCAATTTGAATTTAAACCAGTAAAATTAACTAAAACCCTCAACGGAACTGCTATTCTAGTACAGAAGAATCCTATACGCTACTTCATAGTGCATTTTTAAGGCTTTTTTCTGCAAAACGTAGAAATGTTGGGGATTTACAGCCAATAAACCGTACCCTTCGTTGTCATGGTAAGCATAAACAAACAATGACATGACAGGTATTTGCCGAAGCTCCAAGGAGGAGTTGGTATAAGAGTACAAACATGGTGCCCAAGTGGTGAAAGTTTGGCTACATTTCACAAGAAAGGAAGACAACAGGGCAACTTGCAGTATTTGCAAAGTGGATATTTCGTCAAAGGGAGAAAAAAACGACCAATATTACAGAAACATTTGCTCATGTGCCAGTATATTGGTCTTTTTCATTACCAGGCTGCAGTGAGAGGCAGGTATCAGTGCAGGATGAGGCCCGGGGGAGCGGATTAGGTGGGATGAGACTATATTGAGTGATTGATTTACAAGAACTCTACTTTACTTATTGCCTCGCAGTGCGAGCGATTAGTCCATCCCTCCGCCATGTAGCGACACCAACCCGCCAACGATTTCTTGCTTAAATGTGTTAATTACGCTGGAAAGAGAAACATTTATTCGCCTGAGGGAAGGAACCTGAGCTCTCTATTGACTCTCTTCCAAGTTGAAGGCCGATTTAAACGCAGGGCCTGGTGGCTAAACGATGTTTTAATGTCTGACTGAGGAGAGACTGGCTGGAAAGAAGAGACTGAAAAGTGACTGGAATGATGGTTTAACTGATAATGAGAGTATCCTCCTCCTCTAGATGCATAGATGAGTAAGACAGTCCATTTTGGTTGGAGGAGGAGGTGCATGAAGGGGTTAAAATAGGACATTTTCTCAGAAATCTCTTTAAAACACTATGAAAACTGGAAGCAACAGTGAGAGTTTTGATCAGGGGTGTCAAACATTTTAGTTTAGGGTCCACATACAGCTCAATTTCATCTTGAGTGGGTTAGACCAGTGAAATAGTGACACAATAACCTTTAAATTTAAAGCTTTTTTTGTGTACACATAATAAAAATGTCCTTATTTTCATACAAATAAAACATTTACAATGGAAAAATGCTGGCAATCATTTAGAGGTACAGACACAGAAGGAGCCTGGCTGGCTGAGATTCAGGTCCAAGGCTGGATTTGGGAAATACACTTAGGATATAATGTAGTTGGACATTTGTCATCTATGGGAAATTGTTGAAAAACGGAATGATATATGACCTTTAAAAGCTGCTTTAAAGGTTGGACGACACAAGTCAGTCTTGTGTCTTTCTCGATACCTCCTGATCAAAACTCAAAGAGACCGAAGGATCGTCACCATAATCATGAGGCAACTAATTGTATTTTCAATGGCTTCTCAAAGGTTTTAATTTATTTATCCATGTGTGGTGTCATGCATGGATGCTGTCTTGTGTTTCATTGGCTGTGTAACCAATTGCCCCCCCAGGGGTATAATTAACATTCTTAACCTATACTAATTGAAAGATTGACATTACAGAGACACAACATACATGTTTAATTACTTCTTTGGGCCAAATTTACAAAGTTTTGCTCAATCTAACCACACAATTTTAGAGTCTATGATGCTGGAATGTTTAAATTTAAACCAACACTGATCCTGTGTTACTCTAACAAATGTAAACGATTTAAAGTTCCAAGTGTTTATGGGAACACAATGCCAAGGAATTCTGGGAATTGTGGTCATGTCCCATTGATAATATCGTTGTATTTGAAGCGAGGAACAACTTAATCTTGTTGGTTTTCCTTCCAGATTATAATCGGAAGGCCGAGATGTTTGATCTTGGGCGGTAAGAGTGTTGACGAGTATTTCGTCACAGTGTGGAACGATCTTAATTTCCTTCTCTGAAATGTCACTTGAGGATAAGCAGATTATCAAGAGCAAACAACAGACAGTCCAAATGTCGAGTGAGGACAGAGGATATCCAGCTCTCGGACGAGAGAATGGAGACATTCAAGTGTACCTGCAGTCCATTAGGTTTTAGTTTTGTGGATTCTTCTTTGTCTGTATTAGCTTCAGAGATTGTCAAAATATTGGGAGTTCCTCAAGGTTAAATGGAAAAAAAATACAAATTCCCTGTTTTTAATGTGTGCAGAAACTTACCTCTTTCATTCGACGGTGCAACGTAAATGAAGTTTCTGCATTTCTCACCTGCGAGAGAATATAAATGAGACATTTTAATTGACACTGGGTGACAGAAGCTGGAACTGCTACCTTCTGATAAAGGGTGTGTGTGTGTGTGCTTGTGTTTGTGTGCTCATCTGCATTCCATCATATTTCACAGGTAGACTTTGTGAGCTGAGATAATGCTGTGATATAAAAAAAAAGAAAAATATGATTTGATCCAATCTGTAAAGGGATTTCCTTTGCTGTGTTTATTCAGTAGCAAGCTCTGCACCCGCCTCCTCTTCCTCATCCTCCCTTCCTTCATCACGTCATCATGTCATTCCAGAACACCCTCCGTCAACAGAGAAACGATGCCTTTCATGGGACCCAGACGAGTATCTCCGTTCACCGCAGCAGGGTGACCGCTGCCGTTCTGGACCTGCCCCAAAAACCTGCCCTCGCACACACTCGGTGAAGGACGCAGGTAGAAACAGCCACTTGGAGGCAGGTGCAACATGACTGTAATCCCTCTCATTTTTCCATATTTTATGGAGGCATTACAATCCCGCCAGAAAGGATTACGCTAATCCTCGTAATATGTATAACACAGATTGTTTTCTAGGCTGGTTGTGGCTTTTAAATAGGAGTGAAAAAAAAATCACATATTTGAATAGGTCTTTAGACATTTTGCATCATTATTTGATAACATTCCTCATATTCAAACAATGAAGAATCAATAAACATTTCTAACATAATATGAAAGATAAATCACAAGATAAGTTTATCCAAGTAATGACGGTAACAGTACAGAACGTTTTCTATTTATACAGATATATAAAATATAAGTATAATTTATGATTTGCTACAAAAGCTACCTATACTAAAACTAACAATAATAAATTTGAATAAAAAACATCAATAGGTATGTTAATGCTGTCCATAAAAGTAAATAAAATAAAAATGTCATAAATCATAAAGCAATTTAGTAAATATGACAGTTGGGGTTAGAGTTTCAGTCAAAATGTTAACAATTTTTTTAAACACAAAAGAGTGAAAAAAAATTGAAAAAATTAATTCAAAT
>OMNM01050337.1:0-13927 GCA_900302745.1 Parablennius parvicornis | reverse complement strand
TGTCACATTAATTTGAGGATCATATGAATCAGAAATAAGGTACAGAATGCCGAGGTGAACACGAGGCTTTTGAACTCCTCAAGTATTAATTTACATTTCCCAAGCGTCTCTTTAAGGTGCAATTTGCAGGAAATATCAGCAGGAGTTCTCAAGAATTGCTGATCAGTGTCAGATTAAGAATCCGTTACAACTTTTGGCTTCTGGAAATTAAATCTTCCGGAAAAAAAAAAAAAAGAAAGGAAAGGAAAAAAAAAAAAAGGCAGACTTAACCGGCTGTGTGCGTGCATTTGGTATGAGCTTCCACTCACGGCTCATGAGCGAAAGCACCTTAAACTGGCCTCTTGTTCGAGCTGCATGTTAAAGAGATATTTTAGACTATTTGTGATGCATGGTTGGACTTTTCCCTGACATGTGTTTAAATGTCAACCTGTAAACATTTAGTTTAAGCCTCATAAGCTATGCTAACCTTTCATGGCATAAGCCAACGCTTGTTTTTCTCATCCAATGGGGCGACTGTAGGCTCACAGCTTCATTTGAGTCTTCTTCCGCCAGCTGTTAATGAACTCCGATAAGGCTGAAATGTGTGTTTACTTTGTGCTTCACTAACTCAAGTGTTATCAGTTTATCTGAGTCCGCATACTGAAATGCAAGCGTCATATACGTTATTTCACAGTTGTGGAATTTCCTTGGATGAATCCTATAACTAAGTAAAAACTACCAAATTATTAGCGTGTCATGCAATTGCCAAACGCAGAACATTTGAATAATTAGTCATGTGACACATTTGAATTGGTGCTGCTAATTTTGAATTTGTGAGAATTTGGTAAATAAGGAAACAATCACAACTACTTCTACTCTTAACGTCTCATCCCTCGACTTAAACAGTCTTTTATCTCTTTGTCTTGGATATTCACGTCTTACACAACAACGTTTTCAATAATTTTTAGTGTCCCTTTAAACGCCACTGAAAATGCAACGTTTTGAAAACGTCTCGCAAGGTGGAACTTATTGAAAATGCCATGACTCCGTTTCTGTGTAAACAGGGGAAAGATTTACTTTTCTGAAACCCTGCTGCTGCTTATGCGCACCATGTGTTTTTGAAATTTACGTGTAACCGGATATTGTTTTAAAAACATTGCTGAGTAAACACAAAACCTTTCTCAAACGAAAGTGCAAAAACAATGCGTTTTCACCCAAAAAATTGTGTAAACAGAGTCTGACATTGACACTTTTGCAGAACTATAACAAGAAACTGATATTCTGAAGTTGTAAATTGTGAAGGATGAGTCAAACATTGTTGTATAAGAACTTGAACGGTTAAATTAAAATCCCATTGCTTTTGAAAAAGTCCATATATGATCCACCCAACCGCCTCACCTACTCCTCCTTTAGATCCTAATGAGCTAACATGCCAACAAACACAATTGTTTTCTTTATTATAATTATTATAACCAGTAGAGCCTGCAAAATACTGCAGATGGCTAACCTCTACGGCTCGAGACCATGACCTACATGCACATTTGGATGGCCTGAAATGAATCAGATATATGAAGTGTCAAGTCAGGCCAGAAATAGTATACTTACTTGTACATCGGCCAAAGATTCAGATTCCAAGCTTTTGAGCATACATGTGATGTGAGCAGAAGCAGGTGGGAAGCTAAACTATTTCCATCAAACTCACCAAGTCTGATCATTTACAGTGTTTCACTGAAAACTGGCTCCAACTCCACTACAATGATTGCATTTCTGTCCTATATCCAACAATTTTGAGTCTACATAAGTGAGGCTGAGTGTCCACATTTCCCCGAGTAACTGCCCACCTGTCCGAACTTCATCCACCCACAATATGAATCTCTTTCTGCCCGTCTATCTCTCTCACTCACTCTCGTTATTTTGATAGGGGATCCATTTGGTTTAAATTGACTCATTTTGTCGGTGCGAATCGGAGCAGGGAATCTGAAGAGGGAGAAGCGGGCAGGGCTGCTGCTACTGCTGCTGCTTTGATCCCTCCGACAGGCAGCGTGAAAAGTGCATTTCATAAAGGATGTTCGTCTGTGATGAGCCCGCCAGAGTGACAAATTGGGCCCCTGGTGCTTTAAATAATGCACTGTGTATGGTTTCAGCTGTAGCACTGTATTTCTATATTGCTAAACTGGTCTGTTAAAAAGGGATGTGTATTGCGGGGTAGAAAGAGTGAGACGGTTAGTGACTTCAATCCGGAGCAGGTTTCACTTCCATTCGTCTCACTTCCTCATTCATCTTTATGATGCATGCAAATGTTAACGCGAGCCTTACTTTCAAGTGTCCACTCGCATTCAGATCTAGATTCAGAGCTTCAAGGGATGAGAAGCGACTTTTGAGTGATGACTGAGTAGAGCCTTGTTGTATCCCCGCGGCGTTCGTTGCTCTGGAACCATGTGATGATGAAAGTTTAAAATGTGGTGTGCCACTGTTGCTGACACTCCCTGAGCTGGTGAAGTGAAGCGAGTGGGAAAATAGGGGATAGGTGTGGCGTGGAAATGTTAAGATGGGGCTTTGTGTGCAAAATGTGACCCCTTATGGAAACCTCTCAGAGTAGAGGGGGACACACATAGCAGTTCACATTTCCTTGTGTTACCAATGTATGTAGGCCTTTTTTTTTTTTTTTTTTTTTTAAATATATACTTCTGTAGTTCAATAATGTATGTATCTCACTGTATGAATACATAGTGAAAAGCACATTTGAATTATTAGAAAACATAAAGCGGCTTTGTGGCAGTACTTTACAGCAATGTTCGCTGGGAATTGTGTAGTGTTTGTAAAGTGGTCTATTCAGTAATACAATATAACGAGTGGACTCAGCCACAATATTGAATTTACAGAAGGAGTCAATTACGAGGTAACAGCAACCACCTGTTCAGCTTGAGCTGATCTCTGATGACAGTTGGCTGAAGGCAGGTTACATATTGGACTGCCCACCAATCCATCAAAAGAGGAACCAAATTTACTAGTATGGGCCATTTAGTGTCATCATCAGCCGAACACTCACGCCTTTGGATATATGGGGAAAAACCTAAGTAGTGAGAGAAAACCTTGTACTTACAGGGGGCCATGTGGAACATATATGTACAAACAAACTGGCAATCAAAAACATAATGTCTCCTTCCTATAGCGGTAGCCTCACAATATATAAACATACTATCGACCATCTCCACAAGTGAACAAGTGATTCAATGTGAATCTTCTTTCTGATAAATATCCATGTGCAGATGGTCATCATCGCACCACGCAGCAGATCTCCCCTCGAGCCCCGCCATTACACGCACCTCCTCCTTCTCCTTATGGATGCGCTCCATGTTGGAGGAATCATCGGAGAAAATCTGGAGGTGGCCTGACCCACAGTTGAGTCTCAAGTCAGAGATAGAGTGAATAAGGAAAGTGACAGCACGGTGCCTTTCTGCAGCATCAAATCCAATATACTTGCAGCAGAAGGGGAACAAACTGTGGCCTATCTGTGAGATAGTCTATAATCCAGGACACCTTGGCGTTATCAGGCTGTATCGCACTGAGCTTCTGCTTGAGCAGGAGTGGCTGGAGAGTACTTAGGGCACTTGACAAATCTAAGATCTCAATTCTTACTGAGCTCCCGTGTCTCACGTATTTGAACACGCCCAGTGTGTAATGACAGTCTTGTCATTATACAGCATATCTGAATGTGTTTTGGTCCACATTCATATTCACCTACTGAGAATCGTTCCTTTAGATGTCTGGCAGAGTGCAGAATGAGGACTTAATGCTGCCACTGAAGCCTTCACTTTCATTCCTGAACACTCAAACACCGCAGGAGGTTTTACACAGCAGTGGCACCCTGGTCAGGCTCAAGGATACATTAAAGAAGTGCTGTAGAACCTATTTGCTGACTGGCACATCCTTTTAGCACTTTCATCAGGGGCTGCACTGTGCACAGCCATTTTCGATGCAGTTTGTTTTTAACCTTCCCGGTAGGCGTTCTATCTGTCCTGAGGGGAAAATTCTCCAAAATCCGTGGGATCGCTTGTTTGGTTTTGCAGGTCATTACAGTGTTGAGCTGTGTCAAGCAGTTTTGGCACTTTGCAGTATCGGAATGATTAAAATTGAGTTGATTAATCATTGCGGTAGGAAGGACAAAAGGTCAAAATAACAAACTTCACACAACTTTTTATCCAATACGTTTTGTGAAAGATTCTTGGCGCAATAGCGACAGGTGACTCATTTAATTAAAGCCTGGCTACATTTGTCAAATATTATTATAAAGAACAGATTTGGTTCATTCAGACTCAAGTACTCGAATGCCGTCAAGCATATAGGGAAGCAAAATTCACCAAAGGCTCACCTTCTTGCAGTGGTTGAGGGTCACCCATCCCAGAAAGGTCAAAGGGTAGAGGCCTGATGAAGCGTGATCCACTGGCCCTCCAGGACTAGCAATCCCATTCCGTAAAACAGTCCTGGTATGGAAAAGAACAGATTTGAGTCCGGTATTAGTGTTTTTCCTTACACAAACCCTTCACAGATCAACATCAAGAGATGGTAGCTTTTCTAAACACAAGTAACAAACTGAAAAACTAAATATTAAACTTCATACTTTATTAATCCTCTCGGGGAAAATCATTTTTCTAGGATGTGGAGTCACATTAGAGCCCTTCAGGGAGTTGACGGGAGTCTGGTGTCTTGCCAGGAGACCCACAGGGGTGACAAACCAGCTCAGGGATTCAAACCTGCAACCTCCTGATCCCAAGTCCACTTTTCTAATCTCTAAACCACCACTGACCCAAAACCAGTCCCGTCAGGTCAACATAATTACCCCACCACATTTCCACCACAAGCTTTCCATTAAGGTCATGACTCACCAAGCCCAGCATCATTCTGGCCTCGGATGTGCCAGCAGCTGAGAGCTAATTGCCACACTCAGGATGAGGAGAACGGTGGATAGTGGGTGTTATTTGGCCGACTCACAAACTAACTAGCTAGCCCGCTGACGCTAACTACTTATCATAAGTGGTCCCTTTTGTTTTAGACTTCTGGTGTGGTGAATGCATTTCATATTTGGAGGAAGCTTTGGTTTCACAGATGGATATACTGTATTGTCAAAACAAATTATTGTTTTTTTCATATATTCGGGGAATCAGACATGTGACACTCTGAGCCAGAGCCAATACAAAATCCTATATTGTTAAAAAAAAAAAAAAAAACATGTATAACATTGGTATTTTTTTTGAAACCTTTTGCAACACACTGCTTCCATATAGCTACCAAGTATCATAATAGGCACCAAGACAGGATTTGACAAGGTGCGTAGTCATCTTTTGCACAGGAGGTGTACCAGAATAAAGCATTTGCTGTGCAAATAACACTATAAGTAGTATATATAGCGTTTGGTATTCATGAATCCTCTCTTTTCCTGAACAAAAAAACATATAATGCATGCACAGAATGTACAATATGTAGGTCACACTAAATCTTTCCAGTAAGCAGGACACATAATGAAATTCTGATGCAAATTTGCAGCTAAAATATGTGAGCATTTTTGCCAAGTGGTATTATACTGTACTTCCTCTTAAAGCGTGAGCTGCTCAGAGCTGAAAATGTGAACAACAGGAAGGGCGTTCTGTGAAGTCGTCGGATTTTAACAATATCAGATAACAAATTCTAAACGAAAGCTACGTCTTTTTGTTTTTTTATTCCTCTGTAACCCCATCCGTGGAGTTGCACTCCTCTTCTAGGACTTTATCACTGTCACATGTGGAGCCACAACCTGCACATACAACCACATGATGTAGATGTTTCCTTTTATTAGTACAATCAGGAATAAGCACAAATAACAGAGGTTTTGTATTTTATATATATATATATTTTTTTTTTATTTTAGGGAGGATTTAATTGAAATTGTATTTTGACAAATAACCATTTAATGGTGTAAAACAGGCTATTGTGTGAGTGTGCCTGGGAGTGTGCGATAAGACTAACAGTGGAGGAGAAGCAATGACACTTCTTTTTTCTAAAGACTGGAGAGAGAGAGAGAGAGAGAGAGAGAGAGAGAGAGAGAGAGAGAGAGAGAGAGAGAGAGAGAGAGAGAGAGAGAGAGAGAGAGGGAGAGAGAGAGAGAGAGAGAGAGAGAGAGAGAGAGAGAGAGAGAGAGAGAGAGAGCGAGAGCGAGACAGAGAGAGAGAGAGGGAGAGAGGGAGAGAGAGAGAGAGAGAGAGAGAGAGAGAGAGAGAGAGAGAGAGAGAGAGAGAGCGAGAAAGAGAGAGAGAGATGGCACATAGCTACGTAGACGTAAAAGAAGACAATTTAGAGAAACAGTAAACAATTCAAAACACATTTTATTCTTAACTGATTCAACCATTTGCTTGCATTCTCGTGTTAGTACCAGTGAGCCCTACCATTTTCTACACACTCTCCACCCTTTCATATGTACTATGTGTTTGTCTAATCAATTAATACCGTGTGCTTCTGCTTTTTTGGGGTTTTTTTTCATCTGTTGCTGGGAATGTTTTGCACACGCTGCATGGTTAATACAGGGTTTTTCCGTCTGCAGTGTTTGTGCGGCCTTGCTTAGACTGCCATTCGTTGTTTTTTTTATCGGTTGCTAGCAGTGTTGCATGTGTGCACCACAGCAGAGCAGCTAATTCTAATCCTCATGGTGCTTCTTGACTAGTCCGTATAAGCTCAGACTGCCACGCCGAGGAAAACACACACAAACGCGAGGTTCTCAGGGTTGGCAACAGTATTTTATTTTACACTGTAATTGGTTGTTTTTCAAGCATAACTGAATTACATATACTAAGATGAGAGTAGTAGCTTGTGAAGGTGATTATAAGTGTCATGCCTCGATGATAATATGGAAGCGTGGCGAGAAAAAAATCCCTTTGTTTTAAGATTTTGTGGTTTGCTGCACACCACTTGGCAGCATTTTTGGCTTAGGTGTTGTTTCAGTATTCTTGCATGTTTTTTGGCAAGGAGCCAGCACCATCAGTCTTATTAGAAGAGTGGATGAGTCACTCTGCTCCTCTGCTCTCCGCATCATCCCCGTCGTTTCCTTTATGCCATAGGTTAGGGGTCAGGATTGCTCTGAGAGCCCATGAAGCCCCCCCGATGTTGCACGCACACCTGAGAGAGGATACGCTTCCAGTATACCACCTGCCGTACGAGATACCCCGCGTGCATGCATGCAAGATGAATGAGCGAGGACGGTGTGCCGGGACACTTTATTTATGGAGGTCTCTGGCTTTGAGTGCTGACTGCTCAAATGGGCAGAAAGAGAGGCAGAGAGGCCCAGAGAGAACGGGAGAGGACATGTGCAGAGGGTAAGGCAGAGTGCAAGCTGCATTTGATAATTGGCTGAGAGATCGTCACCAGAATGAAATTATGCCAGTTAATCTCTCCTCAATTAATTACCTCAGGAGCAGACCGCAGTACATTCATTATTCCAGAAAGAGTATTGACCCTGCTGAGAGAGAGAGAGGCAGCCATATCATACCCATAATGCCTACTTGCGGTGTTATTGTAATGCTTGTTAGCGTACAGGCTGCAGGCAGAGGCTAAAAAAAGAAGGAATGAAATGGAGGCGGTGTCATCATCCACCTGCATATAGCCTAGGAAATTTTTGCTATAAGGATACTTCACTGGCTCTCATGTATATTTTTTTTCCCTCATGTCTTTGTTCCGCACAGAGGTTGGGGCATCTCGGAGAGTATAGCAGAAAGAGGCAACAGCTCATTACAAAACTCGATCGGGGCTCTCTATCCTTCCCCTCACTCACTCTCACCTCTCTTTTTTTCCCCCTGTCTTGCACCTCTCCAGGCATGGATGGTGGTGGTGGTGGATGGATGACAGAGGAGGGGAGGGGGTTACAGATTATTCCTTTAGTTGCCCTTGCCAGGTAGTAAATACTTCAAGAAGAAGCTCGGGAGGCAGAGAATAGATCACCTGCTGCCACATTCAACAGCATTCCTCCAGCTGGCCTATAAGCAGCTCCGCCAAAGAGAAAAGGTTACCGCCGCGCGAAGAGATGTCAGTTATGAAAAAGGGCAAATGTGGGTCAACTAGGCTCAAGAACTGGGAGCAATTTGTGGAGAAGTGCTCCTGAGAAATACAGTAGTCATTCCTCCAATTGTAATTAGGGATCTCAAAATTAGTTTTTATTCATGCACCTGCAATCCATTCAACCTCCTGCGTATGATTACTGTCTCTGGGTGAGCCGGGGTTAGATGTCTGAGGTCCAGATTTAACCTACTGCTTCGGTGCAGTAAAGAAATATTAAAAAGTCCCTGTTGCTGATGTTATCACCGTCAATTAAAGCTGCCGCTTGCAGTGTGTGTGCCATGACTTGCGTTTCAAAGGTCATTGCTCCCCGGGACATCCCGCTTTTTGTTCTCATTTTCCTCCTGCACCACTGCGTATCTTCCATCCCTCCTTAATTGTCTGGCAAACATCTCAGCAAGAGAAAGACAAATATCGCTTTTTTTCCTGTGGATATTGTTCCGTCTGAACTCGCCGTCGCTGCGTTAATAATTTAGCGCCTATTCTTTTTACCCGCCGTTCTCTTAGGAGCGCTTCCTCCCCCACCTTATTTTCTCCACTTAGGTCGTGCCGACGCGTTCCCCTTCTTCTTCTTCTTTTTCTCTTTCTCTCTCCTTCATTCTTTCCTTTTTTTCCCCCACAGCCACCTTTAGTGTGTGTGTGTGTGTGTGTGTGTGTGTGTGTGCGTGTGTGTTCAGCAGTGCATGGTGTCTGCCTGTCTGTCTTTGATGCTGAGGACCTCTCTGCTTCGAGGCAATGCCGCAGGGGCCCCGCAGAGCCAGAGCCAAACACGGGGAGACTTGCTCTTACACCATAATTAGTCTGCAAGTTTCACCTAATTAAATGGGACCCTATTAAGAGCGGGAATGAGTAGAAGGAGAGAAACAAGAGAGACAACTGCAAAGGGGGAGAACATTTGCTTCTTCCGTGTTGTTTTTGGCCTCATCCTCTGCAATCTTTGTCTCTTTGCCATATCCTTGTATCACATTTCATTTGTCTTATTTCTCCAAAACAGTTGATACATCACATCTTTTAATCAGAAAGTAGTAATACGTATGAATCGCAGGGGTCGGTCATCTTCCACTGTATGAAATACAGTAGATCTGACACGGCTAGACCTTAAATGAGCCGTGCTAGCGAGGCTACCGCTGTGAAACGTAATCTATTTCTGGTATCAATCAAGAAAGAGGAGTGGTGAACCTGAAATAACCGGGAGCTACCTGGGCAAAGCCTTTAACCCCCAACATAGATTACATCACACCGGACTCCATCATAAAAGCTGTTAAATCAAACATGATCCATTTTGGCAACTCAAGAACGGAGTGTATCACTTTGAATTCAATTTCATTCGATTCGATTCGATTCAGTTAAATTTGACTTTATTTATGCAGCACCAAATATTATAGTAATTTCAGGACACTTTTACAGAGAAAATCTAACAATTTGTCTTCCTTCTCTCTTTTTATGAGTATTTCCAAAAGAGTTGTTGACCCTACTGCACGTTATTTCCTTGAATGGTGTTTAGTGTAATTTGTTGATCTGTCCAACACACGCAGGCCGCTGATGAGCCGGGTAAGCTAATCACGAGCCCATTTCCAAGCTAGGTCACAAGTAGAAATGTCATGCTTCTTTGGCTATAAATAGTTTCTATTTTTCTGGTGTTATTTGAGAAACAAGACTTCCAATTGAGCTTTCTGAGTGAAAACACGTTGCTGACTTTTACTGGTATTTGGAGGTTAAAGTGTTGTTCTCTTTTAGCTTTCTTAATGTCGGGAATGCGGATTGAGTTAGCAGGGAGGTGAGCGGTCCCTCGCTTTGGGCCGCAGACAAGCCCTCATTGTTAAAGAGATAATTTGAAACTTTCAACGGGCTAAATTAAGGCCTCTGGATTGATAAGTTAATGCGTGCATGCTTCAGAGCACAGGCAGCGACCTGGGAGAGCACGCTCGCAGGATTTATTTACACTGCCGGAGATATTCAGCTTTCAGAGATGCTTTTATCAGTCTGCCACCACTGTCCCTCTTCTGTCCTTTCTCCTCCTCCTCTTCCCCCTCCTGTCTTCTCTAATGTCCTCAATTCTTTCTCCTCTCCTCCTGTCTTCCCTGCTCTCCTCTCCACTGCTCTCTTTGGCAGTGTGTTTGGCCTGTGACGGCCCAGAGGCAGCCATGCTGTCTTCTCCACTCAGTCTGCTGCTTCCCTTCTCCCATGCCCTGACCCCTGCCATACTCAGCACACATACTTCCCCTTCCTTTTCCATCTCTCACTTTCTTTTATTCTCTTACTTGTCTCTCCTTTGCTCTTGACATCGTCTCTCTCTTCTTTCCCCCCCCTGCCTCCCATCCTCCGCTCTTTACTGTGACCTCTATCTGCTATCCAGCCAAGTGCGATGTCTGTCAAAGGCACCGAGTAGATGCAAGAATGCAAAACTCGCATGCAGGCAGTTCATCTCAGTTTTTTTTTTCTTTCTTTTTCGTCTTTTCCTTTCGTCTTGGTTTCCCATTTCCTCCATCCCCTTGTCAAATTTTTTGAATTGAATCAGCTGGCCAGCAGTGAGGAATTCAGTCACAAAGTTTTTTTTTTTTTTTTTGAATGAGACGGAAGGTGACGTAGATTAAATGCAGTCTGGCAAAATGAACTTGCTGACATGGTGTAGTGAAAACACCAACTACACAACACAGCAAAGCATAAATGCCCAGACATAGACACACACATACGTACGGCTGGAAGCGATGTAAGTCTAACCCTCTCTACTTTTTTTCTTTTCCCCTACCACTGCAACATCTTTGCAAGTGCTAAAGACGCCGCATCAAATTGCCTCTATAGCCTAGCATTGGAGCGTCTTTGAAATATCCAATGTGTAAGCTCGTCAGCTGATAGGGTGGCAGTCTAAAGCCAGCTAAGAAAAGCCACAGCTCTACCAGTGCAGTCACTGGCCCACTTTCAGTCCGCACGAATGAAGAAAGTCTCCTCTATACACTCTTTAAAATCTCTATAGTTTGAGGCCTTAATATCTGGCAGCATTGCGACAGTGCTTGGTGCTTTGCTGGGTAATCATTGCTTCAGCAGCGTGCAACTTTTGTTCGTGTGGATTTACATCTCAGGAAAAAGCTGCCACGCTTCCGTTCCGTGTGCTGCCCTTCTAACTCATGCGTCAATCACTCTGTAATTCACCATCGCAGCTCCTCCTTCCACCTTTCATTAGTCTCTTTTGAGTAAATGTTAAAAAAAAAAAAAACAAAAAAAAAAAAATTGCCTAATGTCTTTCCATTTTGAGCAGAGCAGTCTCCGCTTGGGTGAAAGCTCCTATTTTCCAGCGATGGAGAGAGTACACTCTGTCTGTAGCACCCACACTGTTTCACTATTTTCTAGCTTCGGATCCGGGGATAACAAGGCCTGAGCCCTTGGGATGTAACCTGGGACCAGGAGGCATCCCTGTTTGGCTCTTAGTGTTAAAGCAAGGCTTTTGAATATGGTGTGGAGTGACCCACTTGTATTGTGTTGTGTTCGGGAGTTGTATGGCCTGGCGGGGATGTTTGTGAATATGCCACGAAAGTCTTCCACATGCTCGAAGGGCTTCTTCTTTGAAAATATTTTCTACGTCCTGATTTTTGAATTGGGTCTCGAAAGGGCTTATGGATATGTATGGAAACAATGTTGCATGTCTGCTGCAATGAAACCATTTGAAACAAGTCAGGTTGATGCTTCCGCTGGATTGTTGTATTTTACTGCTCGATTACATCCTACGAATCAAAATCAGGTTGGATGAAAAAGCTAGCAAAGGCTCGTAATGAGAAGAAATTTATTTTCCTCCTTACTAAAATAACTTAATGAAAATCATGTTAGCTGGATACCAAAACTAATTTAACATCCCCTCAGCCAGTAGGTCTAAGCACCCGTCTGGGCCAAAGCTGGCTTTCATACACGTATTTGTCCAAAGCTAAAAGGACAGATGGTTATAAGTGGTTTCAAAGTATTAATGTTGATGGCCTAACCTTAGGGGAGGTGACAGTTTTGAAGAGGGAAAGATGGAGGGAAAAAAAGAGAGGCATTTTTGCTTTGATATAGCAGCCCAATTCATTAGCTCTGTGGGAAATGTCTTCATTTTTAGCAAGCCTGCGGAGTCAATGGACCATGGCTCGGAAATCAGCTTCCTTTTAGTAGGCACAACACACAAAGTGCCAGCTAACTACCTCAGCATCTCGCTGTGCGGGGCAGCCGCGACGCTGCGCTGAATGTTGGCGGCTACCCACGAGAGCCAAAGGAAGCTAGAGGTCCTCACTGCTTGTTGTGGCTTTTCTTTTTTTTTTTTTTGAAATGAGTTTGTCTGAATGCAACTGGGGTGAGGAGCCAATTGGATGAGCATTCAGGAGCAGGACAGGGAGGTCTCCAGAGAGCCGGTGTGCATTGTGGGTAACCTGATGGCTCAATTGTAGGTGTAAATGAGGAAAAACAATCAGTACCTGGTATCCACTTGTCTCTTTGATGGCTGTGTTTGTCAAGCTGAGGCAGAGGACAGGGAGGGAGAGACGTCACGTGATCCAAAGCCCCAGTTATCATTTTCATCACATCAGCTGGCATGTTAGCTGTGATTGCAGTTTCATCTGTCTTTTTTTTTGTTTTATTTCCTTGCCTTCTCGTTTATATAGCTATTTACAAATCATTAAACAGAAGCACTCAGTTGTTTTGGCTCACTAATGGCAAAAAGTTATTTGATTTTTCGATCCAGTTGCAGTCTCTCCCCGAGGCATCGGCTATATATTGACTAGCAATCTTTAGTTGATTCTTTACAAAGGCAATTTTTGACATGAAAATGGATTCCAATAGGTATTTAGCAGAAATAAGATTTCGTACAGCAGAGGAATGGCACTCTTGAAGTAATATTGAACATTTTGCTGTTAGGCATTTGAAGTGAAACGAGTGATTCATTTGTTGATTAAAAAAAACCAAAGCCAGCAGGAAATTAGGTGACTCTTATTGTGCTATCTTGTCTTCTTTTGCTGTCTTTGTCTCAGCCGCATTGTGTCCTCAGTCATGTGTCTGCTCTGCATACGACTTTTTTTTTTTTTTTTTGCATTGATTTGTCACAGTTTCAGTGCCGCTCAAGGTCCCTCATACATTCCAATATACAGTATATTATTGCATAAGTGCGAGACATAAAGAGTGATTTGTGTTGTATTTTTTTTCTTTTACAGGAGAAAAAGAGCATTAAAAGTAAGCCATGGTCCAAACTTTTTTTTTTTTTTTTTTTTTTTTAATTTTGTTTTACTTTTTATTATAGGCAAAGGCATGCTTGGCTTGGTTTGCACTCACCCTCGCTTCTGCTTGATTTTGGTTTTCCATACTCTGCATCAGGTCATGAATATATTAAATCTAACATAGCATCTCTATACAACAAGGGCACATTGTATAGCCTTTGGCACTGTGTAATGTCCAAGCATTCGGGCTGTGGAGCAGACTCCTTCTTTCCTTCCCTCCTTTTGTTCTCATATAGAATCAATTTAACAGCTTTGGTTTGTATTTTAGTTAATATCTTTCACATATCTCACCGCGGTCATCGACAGTAGCGTATCTGTGTAACCTGTTGTCCCGATGCAGCACTGTAAGCACATAATTTGCTTTCTAGAATAATACAGTAGACGAAGTTAATCTGAGGCCAGCGCCCAGCTAGGTAATTGGTTAAGAACCCTATTCGGGGATTTAAGAGGATATTAGAGCGCTTGAGCCATACAAAGCTATTAAGCTACTTAGATCGGAATGTGATTGCTGTCTGTCAATCACTAAAATAAGAAAATAGGGTGCTGTTGGTGCTCCGATCCCACAAACATGCTCACTCTTACACTCGCACACCCTCAGAAAGGACATCTTCAATTTTAGATGAGTAGAAAAAAAA
>OMNM01050330.1:25988-40133 GCA_900302745.1 Parablennius parvicornis | reverse complement strand
GTTTCCACTGTGGAGCCGTCATGTCCAACAGGGTGTCTCCAAACTGTATCCACAGTCACAACACTTCCTGTGCGCTCGCTGCTTCACCCGTCATCCTTCAGCCCTGGTGTTGAGTTTTGGCACTTTGGGGGCGGGGCTTTGCACAGCCTCTCCTTTCTGATTGGTCACTTAAAACAACGTTTGTTCCCGGTCAGAGCCAATAAGAGGTACAGTAGGGCGGGGCTTCTGGGAAGCAACCAATCAGATTTCACCCCCCGCCCAGAGTTCTCTGATTGGTTGACAACTGTGTCAGTCACTTCTGGGCTTTTGAGAGAGAGAGAGAGACAGAGAGAGAGAGAGAGAGAGAGAGAGAGAGAGAGAGAGAGAGAGAGAGAGAGAGAGAGAGAGAGAGAGAGAGAGAGAGAGAGAGAGAGAGACAGAGAGAGAGAGAGAGAGAGAGAGAGAGAGAGAGAGAGACAGACATTTCGTTTTCCAATCCCACAGCATTTCATCAAATTCTTAAATGTCTTTATCTAAGAACATCTAGAGCACATTTTGTAATGGAGTCTTGAATATCAGAATTGGTTAGGAATTGTAAAAGTATGTGAAAGTGAGCACAATAACAAATAGCTTTTCCTTGGAAAAAAAACCTGCAGCACATTTTGAAAACCACCAGCTTAGATCAAACCACACAATGAGCCCCACAGAATTCTATTACCGCCTCAGAAATTAGTTAATATATTTGCACTTTCCATTGTTTGATCCTAAATTATTTTTTTCTATGCCTAAAACAAGGGCTGCGTCTAAAACAAAGTTCACATAGAACATAAAGGAATCATTTCAAATATAAAAAAAAATGTTTACCATAGGGATTTTTTTTTTTTTTATCAAATAGAAGAATTTAAAAAAATTCAAAAAACTCAATTACTTTTGTCCATAAAAGTCGCTACGTTAATTCTTAGTTTGCTATATTGGTAAACATTAGGAACAGGTTATGCTCTGAAACACACAAGTCAAGCAACTGTGCCAGAAAACAAGGTCATTGAGGGTAAAGTGAAAGTGCACGTCTTTATACAGTCCATAATGAGAATCCAGACGGTTGTCCAACAGTTGTTATGAAGAGCAAAATTTTAGGGAAGATTTTTAGTTGTGTTCACCCTTTCTGCTCCATGAGCGGTCAATTCCTGCGGCAAGGTCAGCTTTTTCGACATTGACACTGGACATCATGAAATAAAGAGGCTCCAAGAAAAAGTCAACTTTCTGGGGAAATCTCAGACTATCAGTCTGTATCTAACTACCAACATTAATGCAATTTATGGGGACCTGCTCTAATATTTAATGCTCTATGTCAACCACAGTTCTCTATGTACACTAATGCACAAGATGAAATGAAACACACACACACACACACACACACACATACACCCAATAACATGTCAAGGGCTTCTGGGTTGGCAAACACACCAACACATACTCTAGAAATACACACACCTGTGTCTCCATCTGTCTCCCTAAGTGACATGAGTCAGCCTGTCGTGGCTTTCTCCTCATATGGGACACTGAAGACACATAAATGGGCCATGTACACTTTTTCAAGTACACACACACTCTCTCCTCATCTACCACACTCTAGCATGCTGTGAGCGCCATAGCCAGCACTTTGTTCATAACCTTTCACACAGAGATGTGACATTGATTATCTGACAATGCAGAAAAATGTATGTCAGCTGAACAAAGATGAAACTCATCTCCTGAGATCAAATTCTCGCCATTCAATTTGGAATAAACTTTTCTTCTTCCATCTCTTTCATCTTTTTTCTCCCAAGGGGAGTGTTGCACGTCTTTGCTCTGTGCCTCATCTTAGTGTTTTTGGTCCTCTGTTTTGTTACTGATTGACATGGTGCAGTCCAATGGGAACCACAGAAAAAGGCTTTTCACAGAGAGAATGAAATGCTGGTGTAAAATGCCATGCCTTCAGGTTTTGTTTTTTTCCGTGTTTGTGTGTAGGTGAAAGTGGTTGTCACAGAAGGAACACGGAGAAAGTAGGTCGTGAAGGTGCACACAGAAGAAAGGGGAGGAGACTCCATTGATTTTTCTCCTCGTGCTTCAGACTGCTCCGTCTCCAAGTGTGTCATTTTCCATCCACACTAAAAACTAAGAGATAACTCTTAGCGACAATACATGTTTTTTTTTCTTTAACTCTTTTTCTCCACTAACACTATATTTGCACTGTCGCTCGTTTGGATTTACACTTTCAGAGCATCTTCAAACTCCAAATGAGAGCGTCTGTTTCCCTGTGCTGCTTCATGTGTATATTTAGAAATGTTTCCCACAGCGCCTCAACACAGAACAGGGGGAGAAAGTATGGAGGAGCACAGAAAAAGCAAAACAGAAGGAGAGAAAGATAAACACAGCTAATTAGCAGTCTATTGTTAGGTGCATGAGCAGGTTGAAGACACCCAAACACAAAAATATACGGCGATACAGACGTGACTGTCAGGCACTGGATAAATGGCAACATAGACGGCGTGCGCGAAGAAACACCAACACACACAACATTCAGGTCACATGCAAATCAGTCTCGGCATATGCACGAGGTGCGACAGGTAGAGACGGCGCAGGACTAGATACAGAAGGGAACGTTGAAATTCAGCGAAGGTGGAAATTTAAAAATCAAAGAGAAAGGTTGATGACTTTCAGAAGGAGACAGATGACAGAGGAAAACAGTGATTCACAGCTACAATTCATTGTTTAAAGTGGCTCAGTGGAGTGGCAGCTGTAATGAGCTGACAATTATTCACATGTCACTCACCCGAACGCTTGGGATTGTTTCAAACTTTCCCCACACTGTCACCAAATCCCTGGTGTAACATATGTCATTCTTTTAAGCTGATGCGTCTTTGTGTTTCAGTCACATATCTGTCACCAGCTGCTTTTACGTCTCAGCGTGTTTTGACACGTGAGGCCACTGTGACGCTGCCGCGGAGAAGCATCGCTGGCTTTTTGTCCCATGTCGGGAGGAAAAGCTTGTGGTTGTGGCACATCGACCCACTGCGGTTGATATTCCTCGTCTTGGTGAAAGGAGAACGGGGCAGAACAAGATCTCAGCGGTGTTGGAAATGGGAGCAGTGAAGCTGACAGTAGGCAAGGGGGTGGTGGAGTGGAAGGAGAGAACAATAGGATAAATAGTGGAGGAGAAGAAAAGAGGTGCAGGAAGTACAAATGAGGGGGGAGATGGAGGATAAATGGTAATAAAGGAGCGAGGGAAATGCAGGCAAGGATTGCTGGGAAAGAATATGTCCTTGCATGGCAGGCAAGGAAAGAAAAGAGAGGAGACAAAGTCAGACTTGTCCTCCTGGTCGCCGTTTCCCATGTTATAATCATGAAAAAAAGATCATGAGATGAATATAGAAAAGCTGGTTTCACTTCACTATCAAATTTGCTAATTTCTTTCATCACAAAGCATGACAAAAAATGTTGCACGTGCGAATAAAGCATAGCGAATTGAACCTGAAAAAACACTGAGATACTAATGCTGATGGAGGGAAGAGGTCTGGTACCGTTCATATCAAGCCTTTAACATGATCACAGCGGGGACAGACTGGGAGGAGGAGAGGAGACAAGGTGGTAGAGAAGGAGGGAGGGGAGGAGGAGGGGAGGGGTGACGAGGGCCTGCCAATACAGATAAATATTTCATCCCACAACACACAGAGTCACTGAGACTGGTGCCCAGAGGGGGAAGGAGGAAGGAGAGAGAGAGAGAGAGAGAGAGAGAGAGAGAGAGAGAAAAAGGCTGAGAGTGAAGGCCGGGCAGGAAGACAAAAAGCAAAATAAGGAGAGTTGTAGAGGGAAAGCAGGGAAGAAAAAGATGGGATGGCTGAGAGACAAAGCAAAGCCTCGGAGGTAAAGGTGTCCTTAACTCTCCCATCCACTGCCCATGATGCTAACCGGTGCTGACATAACACACACACACACACACACACTTTTTCTATTATTGCCCCCCTCCTCCAAAACTGAGCTTTCTCTCCACCAGCTCTATTTGGCACCTGGGCTGAAGAGCAGTGGCGTGACACTAGAAAAGATGCTGAGAAAGTCTACATGAACAGATGCTTCAGTATCAAGGGAAAATAATGATGAATGATTGCATCTTTTTAAGATTATATACCTTTTTTTTTTCTTTTGTTTGCATAGACGAATGTGGAACATGCATCTACATGCTGCTACATTTTTTTGGCATAGTTGTCACAGAATTTTTTGGGAACATGCCTGCAGGTGAGCCGCCTTGCTTTAGTCACAAGAGCATTGTGAAGTCAGCTGTTGATGCTGATTGATGAGCTGCTTGGCTGTTCTGTTTGACCCGAAAAGTCTTTGTAAAACACAACTGGTCTACATTGGTCTCATCTCAACCCAGCCAGACACATTTATTATTTTGACATCATTCTGTGCATGTGGGCATATTGAAACAGGAACATCATTTCCAAGATGTTGTCAAAAGTTCAAAGCATTGAAATGACTTTGTGCACATTTAGATTCTTCTTTAATGCCGCAAAAAGGATCTCAGCTCAACCTATGAAAAGATTTAGGAAAAAAAAAAACATGAGGGAACTGTTGGCAGCTGTTTCAGTTTTCTCAAGCAGGTATTTTTTATTAATTATTGTGGACAGTAGCTCGCATTTTCGATTCATGCGTGAGAATAAAAATGTATGCTAGGATTATGACTTTAATGCATTCATTTCAATTAATTACAGAAAAAGCAACAGTGAACATATATATTTTTCCACTCCAACATGGAGTGTTTCATAATGCAACAGAGAATGTTCCGTTCAATTACCAGCATTACTGTAGTCGCATTGTGTGTTATGTGTTATATTCTGCTAATCCCCAAATAAACATCTTGGCCTCACACAGGAAGAGGGGTTTGAAAGCGAACAGAGATGGGGCGTGTTTAATATAGCTGGAGTGTGACGAGAGGTGAGTAGAGGGAGAGCTCAGGGATGTGCTGGAAGTTAGTGACTGAGCAACCTTGTTGCTTTGTTCCAGCGTTCTTATGGTTGACAGTAACCATTTGTTTAATGAAGAGGCAGTTCATTAGCCTATTACTCGTCCTTCTTTCAGCACATCCTTGCCGAAGGTACAATACCATTTAACTAGACACATCAGATTACCAACACTCCTGTGGAAAGCAGTAACATGTTCAGGGATGAGATGTATGAAACAGATAAGAGTGCAATACTCAGCCCAGTGGATGGAAACTTCCAGTTTAAAAATGTGACTGGTGACTTTAAAAAGTCTTTAAAAACAGCACTTTGTAATTTTTATCTGTGAAAAGTCCTTTATAAATAAACTTTACTTACTTACTTACTTGAAAGTCTTGATAGACAAACACATAATTGTTCACATATAAGTAGTGATAAATCAACCAAAATCAGTGTGAACAAAAAAATGTAGATTTTTGTATTGAATGCTGGGATGTAATTAATTAATTACAACACATGTAAATAATGAGATTTTCTTTTAAATTAACTATGTATACCAGTATATACAGACAACCACACAGTGGATCCACTTACTAAGAAGGACAAGAAAATAAATTCTAAGTAAGTTAGTTACAAACAGGGTTATGGTAAAAAAAAATCTTTAGGTTAGTTTAAGTTAGGTTAGGTTAGATGAGGTTAGGTTAGGTTAGATCAGGTTAGGTTCAGGGTCAAGAGCAAATATTAGGCAAGATGCTATTAAGATTATCATCAGGGTTAAGAAATTCAACTCAACCTGTGTCTGAAGTAAAACACATACTCACACATGTGTTTGTGTATGTTGTATATATTCATTTGTGTCAATCGGGTAGTCGTTATTTTTCCCTTTGGGAGCGACCCCCCCTCATCATTAGTGATGACGCAGCAGTGGTGAAAGGGCCAAGCCACAATCTCAGCCCAGAGAGACAGATGAATATTTGATCAGGCCCCTCTTTACGTTTCAGTGCGTGTGTGCGTGCGTACAGACCAATTTCTGTTTTAGGTGATTGTTGTGGGGACGGTTCTGCATTGTGGTTTTTTTAGACAAGTACATTAATGCTTTTACGCTATGATTTCAGTTAGAACTTTTAGGTTTAGTTGTGATGTTAAGGTAAAGGGCTGAAAAGGCAGTAAGGTCCTGTTTACATAATAAAGATTGACTGAAAATGCCAGTGGGAGGGTTTTGAGGTTGAACAAGGATTAGGGTTAATTTAAGGTCAGGTTAAGGCAAGTTAATTAGTCAATGCAATGTCCCTCGAATTCAGTGAAGCGTGTGTGTGTGTGTGCATGTGCGCCAGTACGGTTTGTGCAAAACCTAACTTTTAACTATCTCCGCTTCATAACAATTCCTCCCTTTATTGACCTACACCTCTCTTGTTTTCAATGCTCCTCAATTCCTCCACTCTTTCTTCAACCATGATGTAAATGTGACTCCCACAAGACACCTAACACTGTCTTTTACTGTCCTTGTCTTTGTTTTTTGTTTTTTATCTCCTGCAGGACTGTGCTGAGACAGAGGTAGACAGAAATAAGTGCTGTACTTTGTGTAACATGTTCTTCACGTCTGCAATCGTGGCCCAGTCCCACTACCAGGGCAAAACTCACGCCAAGAGAGTCCGCCTGGTGCTAGGGGAGCCTCCCAGTCTTCACACAGCCATGGCGAGCCCTACAAATACAGGTATCTGGCACCCTCTGCTTATCAGTGCAGTCTGGATTTGCCATCAGCAGCATGAAGATATTCACACATTCAAACACTGCACTGGTTGAGCTGTGGATCTCACACCAGCTACTGAACTGCACAGCAGATTAACAAGTCATGGAAATATGTGAACCCCTGTTTTTTTTTTTTTTTTAACTTTTCTGGGGGAAGGGGTAAGCTCATTTGTTTAAGAACTTAACTTTAATTGTCAAGACTGAATAGTTGAGATTTGGATACAGACTGGATGATTTCGCTGAAGTAAGCCTGTGTTCATCTACCTCTCTCAGTATTGTAACTAAAAACCTGTGCTTTTATAATGGCCCTTTGAATTGAAGCTAACCAATGCTCCTAATGGATTTCAATGTCCAACGCTCACAGAGTCAATTGCTACCAAAGACCAAGTCAATTAACAGTCATCAAACACAGTCTCCCGCTCATACAAAATTACGTAATCCATGTTTCCACTTTTTACAACAGGCTAAGAACTATTTTGGTTCAAAGATGTTCCAATCCATGTTTTCTTGGTGTTTTGTTTTGTTAAATCTGAAGTTGATTTTGAGTGCTCTAGTCATTTTTTAACGTAAACCGAAAGCCTCAGTATTTTGGAGGATGAATGTGTCAGGAAATGTTAACATAATCGGAAATGTCATGCGAAGAAGTAGAACTACAAAGGTCAACAACAAAGACAGGCAACAATTCCTAAAATTGTTATCCTAACTAAGAAGCATTATATAACAACAGTCGCCAATAGATTTTAATTAATTCCTGTGATTGTTGCCTGCGATTAGCATTTTTTTATGTTTGCGCTGGCTACTTACCCCCAAGGGAGCTTTACATAATGTGATTCGAATTAAATTTAAAGGCTGTAAATGCACAATCACTCCAAAACAGGGCGTTATAATCAAGCCCCTGGGTGACTTTTGCTAAACTTTGGCCTACTTTGCGAGTGTCGGTCTGCACAGGCGCTGTTGTGGTGTTTGTATGGTTTTCTGGCAGTGGGACCTGGAGGAAAAGAAACATGAGAACAAGTGCAAGAACAGAGGAAGAGTGACCTGAGAGAGAAGAAAAAGATTTCAGGAGAGATTAAAGTCAAAAGTACCCATCATGATCACTCTGAGATGAACGCTTTGCACAAGATGCACAGCCAAGCTGACAGGCTTAAGCACACATAGGCACGCACATTCCTCAGAAATACACACACACACACACACAACCACACAAGCAGGATGAGTGATGCAATTGCAACTATGGACTCGAACATACATGCATTAACAAATACACACCAACCACATAGTGTGGAGAGAGATAGCGACCCCGTTAAGAGCCTGCACCTGAGTCCAAACCCCCACACAATTCAAAACCAGCACTCCTACACACAATCCCCGTGCCCCACTCTGTGAAAAACTCTTAGTTCCGCTCCAGTGTGCAGAGATTACAGTCAGGAGAGGAGAAATGGTGGGAAAACAAGGGATGGAGAGATGAAATACATTAGAGGATTTCTCCCTGTTGCTGTTCGCCACGTGCTGTTCCACAGAGCTGTCAGAGTCGAGGAGCTTCACTCACGCAGAAACACTCATACGAGTGCGACAGCAAAGATTTGAGGATGGCTTGCGCTTTGAGTTTAATGAATTGACACACACACAAAAAAAGAGTTCTAGGAATAAGTTTTGTAACTTAGACAATAGTGTGGCAATGGCTGACAAAAGCAAGGGGAATATGAGTGGGTGTGGTTGCCAAGATGAGCAGAGACACGGCCATAGATACAGTAACTATGTGAACAGAGCCTGGAGACACATCAAGGTACGAACAGCCAATCAGCTTGCGGGGTTAGAGTCAAGTCAACATGGGCTCACACATTAAAAACACAGAAACTAGCACGCTTGATTCTCATGGTCACTGCTCAACAATTAACAACGGCTCTTCAATTGTTATCAGTGAGTTGATGGTTAAAAAGTAATATGACTCATTTGGTCTGAAAATGCGTGAGTGGGATTTTGTTTGTCATATTAAATGTCTGCGCATGCAACATTGTTGCCGTCCACTTACAGTTGGCGTAACTCAAGAGTCATTGACATGTTGTGGATATCGAATTGGCACATTTGGACAAGCCATCTGGCACCGTAAGTGTTCTCATGCAATTTGGCCCTGGACCTGACACCCCACCTCTCCGGAGGATTTCTTTGGTACATGTTTCCTACCATGCCCATGCGAGCAAGCTATTCTTGAGCTTCTTTCACACACACAAACACACGCACACACACACACACACACAAACAAGAGACTTCACACATTTTCTGAAGCGTGGATTACACATGCAGTGCTCACGCACACAGAAACACACAGACACACACACAGCCTCTTGCACATACGCAGTCTTCTCTGCGCGAGACGTGGCCACATCCTGCGGACATGTCAGGGCCTGTTGGCTATTAACGGGCAATCACCATGGTAACCAGTGTCATGTCATGAGTAGCAGGTCACCTGGAAGTCTGCCATTTCTATTTTTTTTTCATTCCCTCAGAGGAAAGGAGAGATAGGAGAGATGAAAGAGGTTGAAAAAAGACGAATAGTAGATGTGAGCAGAGAGACGTTTTGTCAAGAGCTTCCTGACAAGTGGTGCGGCTTCCATTATTTCAGTTGTAGTCTGTGTAACTTAGGAGATACGTATATGTGCTTAGATCTGCGGAACTTACTTAATTGATAGACACATATGTAATTTGATTTCTATGGATTTTCACATTTCTCTAGAAAAAAAATTTCGTTAAGAGGGTAAATTTCAGATTTGATTTGACATTTTCGGTCACCAGTGGAGCTGTGTTTATATGATACACACCAGGACTGCAGCATCACACCTGTATATATGTCAACATACATATTGATTTCAAGCCTTCAAGGACAGTCGACATTTGCAATGGTTTTGAAGCAAGAGAAAACAGGGATTTTGATGTAAAAATACCAAACCTCTTCGGGGGGACAATTTGCATGAACAAGTGGTCCTTCAACATTAGAATCGAAAACAAGGGATTACAGGGGAGTAGCAGTTTTACAATCAGAACCATTTACACAGTTTCAACAATATCTACAGGAGCTTGCTCCATTAGGAAATATTTTCCTCATTGTTCTAACATCAAGAGATTAAAATAAAAACATGTATTCTGAAAAAGTCTTGAACAAAATTTTTTGTGCTTGGAAACCACTGACTTAACATTGAATTGTGGACTTCAGCACCTTATTTTTTTTTTTGGTTTTTTTTTGCTCTCAGTCCTAAACACTACAAACCTATTGCTTTTAATTATAAATGTCTACATGCTCTTTCTGGGAAAGCATGATTTTGGGATTTACTTTATCTAACGAGAGCGTGTGTGAGTGTTCATTTTTATGTTAATGTAATTTCATGAAAATATTTTCATGGATTGTCATTTTATATTAGAACATAATTTGCATTTGAATTAGTTTTTAATATTATCCATCACTCTTTCCTCCTTTTCCTCTGCTGCCACCGCTCCATTCACCTCCCGTCAAAGACTCCTCTCCCTCCACTCCTCTACCAACTGACGCTGCCACATGCCCCCCTCCTCCCGCTGCCCTACCCTGGCCCATGGCAGTGGTCAGTGGGAATGGCGGGAGAGAGGCTGGTAAGTACTGCTGCTTGTGTGGAGCCTGGTTCAACAACCCGCTGATGGCCCAGCAGCACTACGAGGGCAAAAAACACCGCAGGAATGCAGCCAGGGCACGCCTTCTGGAGCAGCTAGCGGGCAGTCTGGATGCCACAGAGACCACAGGTCAGTGTTTTGGACCCAGGCCTAATGCAAGAGACAGCAAAAGGTCAACATGAGTGTTGGGATTTTGTATGAGGAAAGACGATAAGTGGGAGAAGTGCATGTAAGACCCGTGGGGTTGAGAACGGTCGTGTGAAATGTCCATAAGCCTTTGAGTGTGGTCTACATTTCACAGATACACTAATACACACCAGTTGTACACAGATAAAACAAGCAGTGGTTTCGAAAAAGATGACAACAAAAATAAGACTATTAGGAAATCTAATTTATCGTCAAGCCATGGGCTGTTGCTAGAGCTTCACACTGTGTATATGACACATAGATCCTCAACAGAATTAATTGAAATAAAGAAATACTCCATTACTAATATTTCAAATGCTGTGGATGAAGTCATGTTCTGAAAATAGCTCTTTATGACCTCTCTTGCCTCTCGGTGGTCTGAGAGAAGTACTCAAATGACATCCTCCACGTATCTTAATGTAGACTTATACTAAGATACAGAGGTGCTTTAGAAACTGAAGTACAGGCATACAATATAGGCATATAGTATGTGTAAAAAATTTAGATAATCTAATCCTCATTAAAAGTATAAAAATATGAGCTTTGAAGGTCACCTTCCTCAGTGAGGAGCATGTATGTGTGAATGTAGTGTGAATGTGTGCTACAGAAATAAAACACACCAGATTGTTGGCTATGTAGTCATCAGCTGCTCAGACACCAAATGTAACCTGATAATGAAGGCCTTTTTTATGAGGTGGGATCACACCCTTAGGTCACCTCTTCAGGCATATCGAAGAGAAAATGTGGACAGACTAACATTAATCAGCAGGGCCATCACGCTACTAAAGGTATAGGAATTAGTAGTATCCTTGTGAATCCTTGTGAGGCTCATCATTTATGTTAGCAGGTTCATTGTTAGCCTTGTGGCTACCAGTTCATCCTATCAGATACGTCACATTTCTTTCCTCTGTGATTAAATATCCTTCCCACTTTTGTCCACTTTTCAATCATTGTGTGTGTTACAGTTCACTCATCCATCGTATGTACCAGCTGTATCTAACTTAGTTGTCTGTGGTTTCAAAAGAAGGGGTTGTTGGAGTGTGGTGAGAGGTGAGTGGAGTGCTGGGGGTTAGCAACCGCACATGTTTCAGCATGACCATAACAATTTGTTTACTTTGATAAAGAGGCACCTTGAAAGAGAATTCAACGTCATTCTTGCTGTCATGTCCTGGCGGCCGCTACCCCAACAAATCTAATGCATGAAAGTGAAACTGATTAGAGCACATTATTTTACCAAGTGAATGGGAGGCTTCGGCTTTAAAAACCATGGGACAGAAGCAACAACACAGTTTCAATACAATGGGTAAAATGTAATGATCTGTGAAAATGTAATTAAAGGAAAAAAATTAATTATCTCATAAAGTATCAATACCAAAAGATCTTTTTTGAGTAGTGTAAATGTGTGTGTGTGTGTGTACGTTGGAAGTTCCTATCTATGAACCTAAACTGGAGTTCATAGTTTGAAAGTCATGGTCCATTATCACGTAGTGTGTCGCCAACAAAAAAAAATAGTGTTAAGTTGCTCCGTTGTAATCGTAGCAGCCTTCATTTTAGGATCTTGGCGCCCACCAAGGACGCCAGGGACTGAGACTCTTTGGCTGTTTGAACTTTATGGAGACGTGTCATAATAAATGTTTTTATCTCACTGTGAAAGTTGTTTACTTGGAGAAAAAGTCCTGAGAAGTTGCCTATCATTCCCATCAAACATCATCTTCTCCTAATTAACTGTGAGTCTCAGTGAGAGCTAGACACAGCTTATTCATTCTGTTTGCCAGTTTCAACTTTCCATGGCGGTTGAAGGAGATCCCGGTCCGCTAAGATTACAGCAGAGTTTTCACACTTGTTACGGCTGGCGTGTTGCAGTGTGTAAAAAAGCGCAGAAACGCGATAATGCACTGCACAGCGGGGTCAGCTCAGGCAGCTGAATAAAACACGTCATGCACTATTTGTGCATGTGAAACATGACAAGGAAAAAATACATGTCAAACAGAGTTAAAAAATAAAAGCAAAATCAATTTAGATTAATAACTGGCACAGTTGAGATTAAATTAGTTACCATGCTGCGTCCTGGGTTTTAATTCGAATACCATGTCGTTCACCGTTTATTGCTCTCCCACACAAACACTTCCATGCTGTAGGATCGCTCTGATTCACATGCTCTACACACATTTCTGCTGGAAGGGTATTCTAATGAAATTATGAATAGTACTTGGCACAGGAGCTTCTTTTCCGTTCGTGCTCCAGATGAGCGATCGTGTTTAGCTTTATTGTAAGACAGCACGTTGCAAAACACGGACATTTTGTTTTGTCTCACAACACCTCGACCACACACATTAACAAGTTGAGCACACGATGCAACACACCACACACACGCTGGCAAAAGGCATGCAAATCCTCTGAGAGCTGAAGCTGTGCCGTTCGCTGCGTGCTCCAGGTGCCATGACACAAACCATCATCTCAAGAAGCCAATCATATTAAAAGTATGAGTCATGTTGCCGCCTACACTGGCTCAGAGGCTTTAAGTGGTGTCATGTTAGATATCGTCCTCCATCCGCACAGTGTGACCCAGATCCCACAAAAACTTGGCTGGATTTATTTTGGAGATTTGATTGTAAATTTGATTTTGTAACACACATGGTCATTTTGAATTTTGACAATAGATTTTCATATTTGCAGAAATTGATAAATTGGTTGTAGTTGTGCTGTGACGAGCAAAGTGCTGTTATAAAATCTATTACATCTTCTATTTTAAGGACAGTGAACTGGTCTGGGATTTCTAATTGAGCTCGCCGCTGATGTGATCTATTATGAGTGGTATCGATCACTTGTTTATTATGCACCCTTAATCAGAAACATTTGCTTCATCACAGCGCAGCTCTATTGTCAATTCTCATTTGTTCCTCGGCACAACACATTTCAGTCGCTGCAAGATTCTCACATCTGATTGGCTTTTATCGCCACTTCAGGTGTGAAGTCACAGGTGTGTTGACTGTCAACCGGGGGGGGGTCGAGCACAAGGTGGCTTGCCGAGTGAAAAGACAAAAACAAAACAGAAGGGAGAGTGTGGAAATGAGCAATTGTTTCTCAGCCAAATGCAGATTCATCTCTGTCCTTTTGTCCTCCGTTTTCCCTTTGTGAAACTGTTTTTCTCTGCACATTGTTTGTCTATTTCCCCATCCTCCTCTGTCTCTTTGTTGTTTTGTGTGTAAATGTTTGTGCATACACCACCGGGGGGCTCCAATCTGTCGTCACGTCTCATCTGTCATCCTCATTAGTGCCTCACAAGGCGCAGGTGAATTATTTACACACCAGCATCTCGTCTTCTTAAACTATGACTACTGAAACCAAGTTATGTCTTCTCTGGTGGCATCCTATTGATGACACTGACCTTTACTTGTACTTGCATAGTCTGGCTTATCTCTTTTTTTTTTTTTTCCACGACCAAAACCATATCACAAAATCCCCATGACATTTATATAGACACAATTTCTCACTCTTGGATGTTTTCCGGTGTAATTGCACAGACAGGGCACAGGGGAGAGACTGTCGTTATTTTCCACAGCTAGGTGCCAGACAAAACCCTCGGAGATGGATTAAGGAGGTGGAGGAAGGAGTT
>OMNM01050330.1:7473-25966 GCA_900302745.1 Parablennius parvicornis | reverse complement strand
CGGCTGACTCGGCTGTGTCTTTACATAAAACACAACAGGGGTAGAAACCCCTCAAGACAGAGCCAGTGCATTGTGTCTGCTCTCTGGAGGCTCAGTGGAGAATTAAAAGCAGTGAGATAAGCGTCTAGGACAGCAGTGTGTGTGTGTGTGTGTGTGTGTGTGTGTGTGTGTGTGTGTGTGTGACGACCCGAGAGAGAGCAAAGTACTAAAGCTGAGAAAAGAAAAAGAAAAAAAAAGTTGTAATTGATGACGACGCTGGAGTTGTGAGACAGAGATGACCTCTTCCCCCACGAGGCCGCACTCACTATAGCATAAACCTGCACACAAGCACTCATCTGCATGATGTACTGCAAGTGTTTCAGATCCAGCCGCATGAGGTGTCATCGGATGTAAACCGGGAACATACTTTGAGAGCTGTTCATGTTTTCTGTAATCATGTGTTTCCTGATCTGTGTTGAAAGCACAACAATAGACAAAGGTCATTTTCAGAGGTCAATCAAAGAAAGGCAACCTGAGAGTTTAGTTTAATCTTCAGCACTTTTATCAGTGTTGTTTTCAGCTTCGAGTTTTCTGGAAAATAATCTACCTGCAAACATTGAGCGAGTTAGCAGATTCCAGGTGGAGGGTGATTATTCAGCATAGAAAGAGATTCATCCAACAGGATTTGGGCAAGTGGAGACATAATAATCAGTCAAATGACAAAATAAATCACATTAAAATGGTTTATTGACTTTTATAGAATTGCATTCCGAGTGGTAGAGAGGTTTGCATGCTGCCTCATACCAAACATTGCCTGGTTCAAGTGCAGGGGGAGATTTGACAAGTTTCCCAAGGCAGGCAATACTTTTCTTCAGGATTTCTAGTTTCCGCCCACAGTCCAAAAACAAGCACTTGAGGCTCATCACTGACTTTATATGACCTAAAGGTGTGAGTGTGAGTGTGTGATTGGATATCATTTTGTGTTTTTCCTGTGATGAACCCGAGACCTTTCCAGAAAGTACTCTGCAATGGTTTCAAACTCCATATGCCCATGGCTGAATAAAGCTGTATAAAGGATAGATGTGGTTTCAATGTGATGAAAAGTGCATTACATTGTACTGTTTTCTCCAACTACTTGAAATAGTAAAGGTGATAAAATTAGTTATTATTGCTTATCTATGATCAAAAAAGTAATTACTTATATGAATATTTACCCAAGTTAACTGAATTTTGAGTTAGAATTGAAGATACAATCAGACACCTTTATAAATCCCAAAATAATATTCATAATCTTGTGATCATTTCAACTTCGATTTGCCCTTCCATTACTATTAAGATATTTCTGTAATTTGTGGTTCAAACTAAAAAAACCTTTGAAAGATTGTGGCCGTATTATTTAAAGTCAAAACTTCACATAGTTGGTTGTGTATGGAAATTGTTTGGATCCAAACATTTCTTTCCAATTACTGTCACGTTGGTTGTGCAACTAATTAATCTTTTTGTACAAGTCCTTCAAAGTTTGATGGATTCACCCAAAATGTAGCCCTTCTATGCGATGGTATTTGTGAAATATTCCAGGGAGAGAAACTGTCAAGCCTTTTGCTGCAGACTGCTGTTTTTGATTGCATCTCAATGGGCTTCTTTTTTGGACTCAGTTCATTTTTAATCTTGCGACAAGCATGGCAAACTGATCGTGTGCCACAGCACAAAGGCCCTTGGGTAGTAAGAGCTTCATAAACTAATATCCTACTAGCACCATGAATAAAATTACAGATGAATACCTCACAGTGAGATCCTCAGTTGCAGTTACCCCCACAGGACAGAAGAAGAAAACAGGAAGCTCCAATTTGAAATGATCCATATGCGACTCGTCTAGTGGTTATACAGTATGCTTGAGGCTCAATTTCCCTCTGTGCTTTGAAATCATCCCACTGTTTAACCCACAGTGTTCATGCAGCACTAAATTTTCACATTGGCTAGCGATGACCGCTACCTGAAATCCCCCGAGCGCGGAAATAAAAGGAGAGGCAGTTTGAGCTTGGCAGAGCTAAACCTAATGGAACGAGCTACTAGGATCATGCTCCAAACAGGTCATTAGTGCTGCTCAGAGAAGGCAAAGAGGAAAATGGCTGAATTTCAAATACATCAAGGGCTGAAGCTGCAGGAGAATGTTAAAATCTCTCTCTAACAAAGTTCTTGAAACAAACATAATTTTCTCATTTTTCTGTACAAACAATTTAGCTCATTACCTTTCTGACAAGCATTTATGTGTCCCCATGCCGGGGGGTGCCAGAAATGCCAGAAGGCTCTGTACATTAAACAGCCGCCACAAAACAGCTCCACACCCACAGCCTTTGCTCATCGCACCCCCTCTTTCTCTCTCCCTGGCATATCTGCGTGTGTAATTAACAAGGCTTAGAACGCCCTCACAAATACCGCTCATGCTCACAAAAAAAAAAAAAAAAAAGCCCACGATCACAACCCTGAGCTGCATGCTGTCACTTGGTTGTGCATGCATTTTTTTTTTTTTTCCCCCTCCAAGTAATTAACATGGATTAGGACGCAGCGTGGTCTTATGCCAGAGCTGCTTCATTAACCACAAACAGTGTCTGTGCATGTGAGGATGTGTGGACAAAAGACTGGCATGGACACAAACTGCAACGCACTGTCGATCAGTGATACTCCGCCAGCTGGTGATGAGGTGACATCAATCAGGCTAAAAGTGGGCAAGGCCTCTTTGGCATTGCTCACATAGATTCAAACAAAACTCAATGCAGCTAATCGTATATACAAGAATAGACCTTTCTGCATAATCTGCATAATCATTGTCACGGAGTTACAAAACCAAAATAAATAAGGCTTGTTATAGTATGCTTCCCTAAAATATATCCCCAATCAATTTTTTTGTTTGGTTTTTGGAGAGAATTAAAGTAATGGCATTTTCTAAAATTAAGATGTAAAAAATTTTTTCATGCGGACAGATGCAAAATATCAGCGTTTTCGCCAAGACACTGCTTACTGCAGGCAGTTCAATTAAGTGGTGAGTTTGTTGTAAATGACTGCTTGTCCTTAATCACCCCTGAAACAGAGCAAGTCTGGAGGCAACAGGGAGTAGATATGCCACATTATGCAGCTCTGGCCCGGTCTAAATGACCTTCCACCATTCCTAACTGTATTACAACTTCATCTCTCAACATACTTCACCAATTATCACCACAGAAGGTCAAAAGGTGATGGAATATACAGGCAAGTCATAAATCTCAAGGACAGTAATGACAGCGGAGAAAAGGGCACACACACACAGGCGCACACCGGCACACACACACTTCGGATTTTGTATTCATCATCTATGAAAAAAAAAACCCCAAAAAACAGGACAAGAAGAAGGAAGAGTGTGGACAAGCTGTGACTTCCAAGCAATTAAATGTTGCCTGTTCTGTCATACAACCTCAAAGTGTCAAGGTTCATCATCACCGGATTCCTGCAGTGACGGTTCCACAGCGTGCAAATCGTGAGGAAAAACAAAAATAGTTATTCACATCTCCAGCAGAGAACGCACAGCCAATTATGCCTTGCTGCCGATTGCCCCATCTGCATTTTTCTTGTGAGAAACAAAAAGATTTTTGAAATTGCCAAACTGTGGTTGCCACATGAGAAAAACTTTGCTTTTTGGGGGGAGTCCATAAACGTCATGGTTCTCTTGTGGTCATTAAGCTCTGACATGCGTTTAGCACCACTGCACTGCCCTGGTAACTCATTATCCTTCTCCACTCCTTCATCCTTATAACAGTTTTTTTCCCCCCCAGCAATTTCCTCTTTTTCCATTCGCCTCCTCTACCTAATGCCCAAGCCCCCTTCTTCTACGTCTCTCTTCCCTCACTGCTCCTTCAGAGTCTCCATCCTCATCCATCTATTTTTGGGTTCTCATCGCGACCACCTGCAAACCCTCTAATTAGTTAACATCTGTGTCTCCGCCGCACCATCTTGAGCATGCTTTCACCCACACAACGAAAAATGTGCATGCACATATAGCCTGGCTCGGTAATAAGACGAGCATGCAACCTAATGCACAGTTTGTTTCTTTATTCCCTTTTTTTTTTTGTGTGTGTCCTAATTCTCACAGTGAACCCGGCTGAAGTTCAAACCTTTCACAAACACACACTCACACACAAGCACGAGAAAGACGATAGCACTGCTCCAAATGTCTAAAAATGAAACTGGTTTTCTAATCATTATTAGCCCAATCAAATCTTTTTCCAGATGCTCTCTAATTAGGAAAATTGCCCAGCACTGCTGAGTGTAAAAATAAGACTTAGTGCCGGTTCAGGTTTTGTTGTTGCTCATGTTGCCTTTCTGTCTTTTGTATGGATCCACAGGATGATAATGATGATAATTTCTACAGATTATGAACCATTCTCATAGAAAGTACACTCACAATGAATAGTGTATCTTTGTGTGTCTTTGCAGGACTACGCAGTAGTTACTCCTGCAGTGTCTGCAGTGTAGTCCTCAACTCCATCGAGCAGTACCATGCACACCTCCAGGGCTCCAAGCACCAGAACAAGTGAGTACAACCACTTAGCATTTTGGACAGACAGACAGAGTGAGTCAAGTCCTCTGGAGGGAGGGCAGAGTGTAATTTTCTGAAACAATGCCATTCACGCTGGCTTCTTTCATGGTGCGGGGAGGTTTTCCGTGAACAGACTGTGAGCCACCAGGGTCTCTTCCTTCTGCTTTTTTTTTTTTTTATATGTGCACCAATACGACAATAAAAAGAAGAGACACTCAAAAACTTTGCAGTCTTTGGGCCTGATTTACTAAGATCTTGCACGATAAATTGGATGTTCATGCAAAGACATTAAACATCCAGTTCTGCTGGTGATTAACTGATTATAATAACATGAGTTAGTTCCTGCACAAACAGAATTATTGAAGCAAGGGTGTTAAGTTTATTACAAGAATAATCTGCTTCAAAATTTATTGCTTCCATGTCCGTTTTCTTGTATTCGCCATGAAGTGATTGGGTGGAGCACTCAAGAAGTTCCCAGTTTCCAAAAATATGATGATCCCTGCTCTAGTCAGTGTGCAGATGAGCATCATTCATCTGTCTTCTTTTATTTGGAGCACTGGAGATATAGGCTACCACCACCACTTACTGCTTTCATTTACTTTCCAACTTTAACAGAGATTTTTTTTTTCTATATAGCAATAAAAATATAAAACTAAACAAATCAGCACAAACAAGCCAATCTAAAAACCCTAAAACACTGTGATATAGTATTCTAATTACATAACTGCCGCATTCACTTTGTGTACTGTCATTTTGCATACATTTTTATAGTGTCTTTGAGAGCAATCTGAAAAGAATCTCTCATTGGTTCTATTAAGGACGGAGCTTGAGTTAGAAATGGTCCTGTGGGAGGAGGTGTTGAGGTCACGTATTCAGAATTCGGCCTGCCAACGACACTTCTTTTCACGGGAGAAACACTCACCGTGGCTCACACACGAGCCCGTCAAAGTTCAGTTGTACAATTGGCGTCATCGACACTGACTACATAGTCTTTTACGAAGATCTTTTTTTTTTTTAGGTTTGTTGATCTGTGCACAACAAGAAATACTTCAGGCTAACATTAGAAAAAGTCTAATTTAAAATATAAATGCAATGTTTGTTTTATTACCAGTGCATTTAAAAATGTCACATTCAGTTATTGTTCTGAGTTCATGTGAAGGACTGTGGAGCAGACAATTGCAATGTTGAGTCAACTGATAATTTCACAATGCACAAATAAGTTTGGTCACTTTCATCATTGTAATTAGAAAATCTGATTCCAACTAACACTGTGGTGCATTCCTTATATCCGTCAGTGGGCAGAGAGTGTGATCTGGTGCAGTTATAGTTCATGTATTTACTGTGACAGAGCTACGAGCATGGTTACAAGCAATGTGTCTATATGCATGTATACATCGACCTCTATTTAAAGCAATGTCAAAGAAATGATCCGTGTTGTGAATGGAATATTTGTCAGATAAAAGTGTGCTCGAGGATGCAGTGCTGCTGCAGCTCTCGCTTGTTTTGTTTTTCTGTTTGTCTTTTTTTGTTTTGCTTTTTTAAGTGTGTTATGATTTCTGTATTTAACCACCCTAGAGCATAACTTGTCTGTGCTGCAAACAGCACACTTTTTCAAACAAGTTAATTCTTGGAGAGTGGTGGGTGCAGTGAGAAAAACGACAGCATGAACGAGAAAAAGAAAGACAGAAAGAAAGAAGGGAGAGAGAAACCAGATCAGCTTTTCTTAAAGCCGAGAGTGAATTGTGGACGCTGGTATCACAGGTCACTATAAACAGTAGAAGATTTATGACATTTTTCCATTTGTTTATCTGATTGTCAGCAGGATTGGAAGGCAACATCATGAGCCAATGAGCATATCATATTGGAGCAGATTCGATGCACCGAGCTTCTCTCCAAATTATCTGTGTCTTTCTTGACCTCATTACCAGAGAGGGCAATTGGCCCTCTAAATGCCATGATTTAAAAAATGGAAGTAACAGTAAACACAGGAAGGCCCTTATGATTTTAGTAATAAGAAAATTGCAGACTAAATTACATAATCAAGGCATGAAGACAGCATTTAATTATGACAGCAGAACGTGCAGATGTTGTGTTGATGTTTTAAACTTGTACACAGTGTGAAACACCCCTGCAGCGGGAATAGCTAGAGTACCCATGTGAGTGCAACCATGTTGGCTTGTAACTTAGGGCCTGATCTCCTACAACGCTTTGAAAAGCATACTAAATTACATGGTCATGAAAATATAATGCACTTTTGGTTTGCAAGCATGTTGCAGGTGCTGAACTAAGAATAATATGCACAGGCAGGAGTACTCAAATGTAGGTTTTGTGTGCATTTGCTTAGACAAGAAAGATCCGCTGGAAACAGAATTGTTTCTGTGTTCATTTGTTTGTGCTCACCATGGAGTGATAGGATGCAGCACTGAGATCCCACAAGCACAAAATGAAATATAATACCATGGAGTTGGACATGTTGGATCATAAAAGCAAATACGTTTATACAAAATAGAAATAAAGATTATTGGAGATAATCATTCACAAAAATCAAAGCTGTGGGATAAAGATAAGAAACATAATAGATTCAGAAAGTACTGGAAGATATGAAAAACAATACAACAGAAAATCATTTGATAATCAATTCACAAATCCAAGTTGTGGCCAGCCAGATTAGGAAATGATTTTCACCATAATCACAGCAGCATTTCTGCTAAAAAGGCTGAGCTGAAGTCCTCTAACTATGTTTCGTAACCTTGTCTAACCTCGTTGTGTTGCAACTGGCAAGACTTGACAGTCGTACTTCTCATAAACCCATAACTCCAAGGCTCTTTTGACATTGTTTATGTTATGTTGTGTAAGCTGTATTGTGTGCAGGTTTGAAATAGAATTATTTACTAGTACTTACTATATCAAGATTTTTTGGAAAATTGAGAATATTCGCATTTCACTTGGAAACCTTCCAATCACAAACTAGATTTAATAGTGTGTCATATATTGGTGACATGTGTTTCTCACTACTCTCTAAAACACATGCTGTACATATGACTCATATGCCATATACTGAAAGTTCTTTTTCGAAAAACAAATGTCGAAAAGCACTCACTCATTGCACATTTTTGACAAATTCACAGCCCAAAAAAATCTAAATCCGGTCAATCTCATAAGAGGAGTGTATAGAAAGCTTTGTAATTTGCAGAGGTGCAGACATACTGCAGAGCCTAACATCAGTACAAAAGTAAAATATCAAATAGAACTGAAAAGTCACTTGAGGTGAGTTTCTCGATCAGCGCAAAACATTTCACAGGTTTAGACTGGTGGAAAGGTTCCAGCAGAACTTTACGACGAGTTGTCAAACTTGTAACTGCATTATTATGTGTAAAATAAAATGTTGTGTGGGTGTACAGTAAATTTTCGTACTGTTGTGATTGAGGCCAAAGGTCCTAAAAGTGAATGTCCGTTAACTGTTACATCCCACAAAGCAACATACACAAACTGAATGCTGCTCTTCTCCCGCTCCAGCCAGCCACAAGGAGAAGAGCTGAACTCCTGAAAACTGCCGTTCTCCAGCTGCATATCGTCTCCTCACAGAGACGGTAAATCATGACGGGGGGAGAATGGTGCGCCATAATTTCCCACTTCTGTCAGTTTTACCGTCGCAAAGTGGAAAAGAGGTCAGCGATACTGAAAGACTCGTGTTTACTGGCGGGAACAAGTGAACAAGAGAGACGCATCACAGACGACGAGAGACGAGTTGCAGGGAGACGGAAAGACGTGTCGTGTTCGAGATGCAAGCAAAAAACTTAAAGAGGCTTCAGAGAAGGAAAAAGACGGAGAAGAAGCTGACAAGGCGAGACAGGTGGAGAAGTGCAGTAGTACAGATGTAGGTGGGATGAAGTGGTGACAGAGGAGCAAGAGGAGCAAGAAGCAGCAGTGTCATAGTCTCCTTACGTTGAACTGCAACGTGGAGCCATTGAGGGCTTCGAGTGGACCGTGTGGTGAAACCACCATCGCAAGTTCAAGCTGCAGGGCTTTATTGCAAAGGATGAAGAAGTTGCATTCACAGGGCATAGACGGTTGGGAATGAGAGTGAGAAGTGTCTGGGAGATTTACAGGGTAAGCACTGATAGGTCATCGGACTGAAGGGGAAGAAGTCCCTCATCCACATTATCAGACAGGCTTACAGCGAGCTGTCTGAAGTGGAAGGTGACTTGGAGAGACGTGTGGGCTTTGGTCATATTTCAGGAGGAATTAAATTTATTTGGGATTAGTCACAGGGATGTCAACAGAAGGAGAAGATGTGCTTTGTAGCACACAGAGTGATTGTTGACATTGAATGTGGGAATTAGGCTGCTGCGCTTTACAAACTAGCTGAAATACAATTAATTTGCATTTCACGTGGCCTTGTTCGATGGGACCAAAACATTAATCAGCAATTGATAAGAACCTACTTACTGGAGGCAGGTTAGAGCTTTAACTCTCTCTTTGAGAATGATTTTGGATCCAACCACTGTGAGATGTATTCCAAAAATCAAGTGGTAAAAATGCATCGTAAGGAGGAGGTGATACAATGAGCACAGTAAGCCTTTGATAGGTTCCTCTGCAGGATTTAGCTAACAATGTGTTAGAAAAAAGGACAACACCAATATTTGGACCTGAAACATTTGAGGGCAATCATTCATTGCATTTGTTTGGAGCTTAAACACCAGAATTGGCAACTGCATTATGAGTCATTACACCCTTTTTTATCAGGTATACAGTGTAATGTGACCATATACCGTAATTTCCGGACTATAAGCCACTACCTTTTTTTGAATGCATTGAACACTGCAGCTTATAAAATGACGAGGCTAATTTATGGATTTTTATGGGTTAACAGGCTTCATGCCGCCAGATTCTACTTCTGCATGTAGATACATTCTGTTTTGAGCACCTCTGCTCCTCCAAAACTTGCCCTAAAAGTGACATTTCTGCTCTTTGTGACCTCGTCTTGTGCTTCTTTCCGTGGTCCGGGACTCCACCAGCTGAAAGCTGTGAGTGATGTGTTCAGGTGCATCACATAACACTACCTTATTGCACTCCATGGTTGAGGAATCTTCCTCCACAGAATCACTATCGGTAAATAACCGATAAAGTACTTTATCAACAGAGATAAACCCTCAGCGATTGTCTCTCTCTCTCTCTGTCTATCTGTCTGTGGGCTTCTCCGCAGCAAGTGGACGACGTACACACACCAACATGGCACGGTGTGCAGGAATTTCCAGCAATATGAAAGACAGACTTGTGGGAATTGATGAAAATATGTGCATTTCCTATGTTCTCGCAGTGAAATTCCTGCCCTGTTACAATGTGGACACCTGTGGCTTATATTCAGGTGTGCTCTATAGTGCGGAAAATACGGTACTGCTGTTACTAGCACTCATATCTCACAGCAAGAATATACTCATGTTTCATGTTATGGCTTCAGGCCCTCTTATAAAGTCTTTGCCTGTTCTCTGAGTATAGCAATTCCATTTGTAGTTTTTAATCCTCTGCTCATGTATATCAGTTAGGTGGCCAACATATAAAAGAAATAACAAATAAAGTGGACATAAATTTGAAATTCTATCAATAACTTGTCCGATAAAATATATGTTGGAAATTCTCTGTTGGTATTGCAGTGGATTGTAGGATCTGTAGGCCCACAGCCTCACGGAGTGTGAAAAAGGAGGAAAGAGCCAAATAAAGGATTCTCAAAGCACAAGCTATTTAATCATGTGACTGTCCAGAGCATATTGCAAACACGTGCTGCACTCTGAAGTCTGCAAGGCTGAACACTGCTACTGGAAATAAGTCCTGCCAGCTTTATTACACTGTTGTATCGATTCTCTGGGAAACAGAACCAGACCGAAAGGTTCCACCTCATCAACCGCACTTCCTTTCCCTTCAGCCAGCAGCTCAGGTGAAACACGATACAGGAAACAGGAATGTGTGTTCGAGACCACTTTAAACTGAGTCTGTGGGAATCACATCTTCAGTCCCCTGTCATGGAGGACTAATCTTAAACTCACCATGACAAAGGGGTAGTTTGGCAGTGGGATAACAAAACAATACTAAAAACAAATTACACTGCTGACGTGAGAAAATAACACACGCATACAACAGAAATGCAGAATTTGAAGCACAAGTACGAGAAAACTCCAAAGCATTTGCAATATATAAATTGAAGACATAGCAGCCCATGAATGAAGTGCCTTTATAGAGTTGGTTTCTATTGCTAGAACATGGAATGAGTATAAATGATTTAACTATTTTCTGTTTCTTTATGCTTACAGGCTACTTTATACTTTATATGTGTGTGTTTGTGTTGTGTAAATGTAGAAATGTCAAACTATTAGTAGAAAAAATCTTTACTGGGACTGATTGTTTGATTTGATATTTTTTTTTTTTTTTTGGGGGGGGGTGGTTATACAACCGGAAGACTTCCTCAAAATTAGGTGCAGTCTTCCACTCAGGTTTAAAAACTATGTGTGCAGGTCATATGCGTGTTATTTCACACTCAGGATGAGCTTTGACTTGTGTAAGAAGCTTTCTAGAGATGAAGGCACAGCTGACAGTTGCAGGGGATTAGTTCTCACTGAAAAAAATGTCCCGTGTGTGTGTGTGTGTGCGCGTGTGATGTTTGGCATTAGGAATGTGTCGCCAAAAGACAACAACAGATTCCTCTATTTTTGTAACTTTTTTTTTTTTCAGAAAGCTGGATGTATCTATCTGCCAGCTCTGCTTATCTGTCCAGAGCATCTGCTTGGTACGCAGTCAGCTGCAGGTCATTTGAAATGCCGCAGACATCACACATCTGATCCAGACTGGCTGCTGTAATTGGACCGGTACAGGACAACAGCAGAGATATCACTAGATAAACTTGGCAAAACATTCTCACAGCATACAGTATGTTACAATAAAGTCAATGCACTTCCTTGGCCGTCAGACAAGAGACGAAAGCGGGCAACAGCAGCTGAAGCAGATAGATGAAAAATAAATGCCAACATTGGTTCAAAACTTAAAACGCTTATAAAAACTGATGGCTAACTTCAAGAGAAAGTGGAAATTAATGAAGGAACATAAGGCCATCAGCCGAAAGGGACTGAACTGTTTTCAGCCAGACTTCTTAGTAGAAATATAGTGAGTTTTTGATAACGGCAGGCTGTTATTAGCCTCATCGACTGGCCATTATCGACATGAGACTTTGTTCAGACAATGCAACAATTACTTTCTTTTTTGTAAATATTGTTTACAACATATTTTTCATTAGATGTCTACAGCAGACACTCTTTTACCGTAAGCAGCCAAATGCAAATATATTTTAAACTAAAAGTATAGATTTACATTTGAAATAATAAACACTGGTTCGACCTTTACATTAAAGTAAAAACAAAGAATAATTCAATTTGTGATTGCATTTTCTCTTAAATACAGTCAAAGATGGTGAAATTGTCACTCAAAATCTGCATTAGTATCTTGTGGTTCACTTTCAGCTGCGTTATCAGTTGTTTCCTCCTGTCGAACACTTCACATTCAATAGGAGACTTTTCACAGTGGGGAACACCGCTCATCTGATTTATCGTGTTACAGTATTTTTGTTTTATATTCACTGCCAGACACACAGAGAGAACTGTTGTTCATCTCACCTATTTAGGCTGAAGTCAGCATTGAGAGTAAAAATCCATGGAAAAGGGAATAAATACAATAATGAAAGCTTTTTGATTAAAGTAGCAAACCAGTTGAAATACCAGGAAACATTAATAAAGATACTTCTCTTTACCTCCTACTGGTCATTATATAAAACACCATCAAAGCTATGCTCTTTTCTTGAACATATATCTTGCTTGAAAAGTTTGTCCAAAAATTCAGATTTTTAAATATACAGTAAAAAAAAAAAAAACAGAAAAAAAAACAAAGCAAACAGTCAAGTGCAGCTTACTTTATGTGAACTGTGGTTACGTGGCTCCGACCAGTGACACGGCTAATGCATCAACTACCCTTATATTATCGTTTGCACTCGGATCGCTCGCTGGGGTAACATGACCTTTGCTTTTAAGGTTGGTTTTTTTCTCTTACCCAATTAGAACCTCTGCCCTGCTTTTTTGTGTATTAATGTACGTAATGTGCCTTTGTGTATGACAACTTTGACGCTAGCCCCTGGGGTATGATGGCGTGGTCTGGGAAATTCCATTTAGCCGACTCACCCCAGTAATTATTCAGCATCAGTATCACAGAGAACACAGACTACAAAACAAACGAGAGAGAGAGAGCGAGAGAGGCAGAGAGCGGGCGGCAACCAGTGTGAGGGTTTACAGCGTAAGAGTGTGAAGCAACTCCAAATGCAAATGGTTGAGCTATCGACCTGCTAATAGGCCTGCTGCATGCATGTGTGTGTGTGTCATTTTCCTGACTGTGTGTTTATGTGCATTCGTCTTTCTGCTCGAGGCAAGGTGAAAGGTTAATTCAGGACAGTTGCCGGTTCACTCACTTCTCACATGCTTCCTTTGCCACACCTGAACACACACACGCACACACGCGCATGCACGGAGGCCTCTCACGTCCCCCGTGGGCATTTATCCTTGTCTTCCCTCACACCTTCAGCCCAGAAATTACACAAACAAATAATTTATGTATGTGCACACAGACACAACATACAACACACATTCACGCATCTTGCCCTGAGCCTCACTGTCCCTAAAGTTAATAAGAGGAGGTTAGTGAGAGTGGGGATTGGGGGGAGGGGGGATCATGCCTGATTCATGACCCACATCTCGGCTCCCCTGGCAACTGCTGGACTGTGTTTACCTGCCACACACACACACACACACAAAAGGCACTAAGGTGACCCTCACAAACGTCTCTCTCAGACACAGGCCCAGGCACTAACACCTTCTCATCCTCATATATCTTACACCCTCCCATACGTGGCCCTCGGACAGATCATTGGATTACTCTATTAACGACCTCATCCACTCACAGACCATGACCTTTCTTTCTACCCCCATCCTCGGCTTCACCTTCTGTTCTCCAGCTCCTCACCTTGGCTCAGTTAGTCTCAGCCCTCGTCCTATTTCCAACTTCACGCCTCCTTGTTCCCAGTGCCCGCACTCAGACCGTAAACTTAACATTGCAAACAGCAACGGCGGTGTGCGGAGAGATGCACTGTATTTGCAGGGCTACAGCGGAATATCTCAAAACCAACCTGCAATACAAGCAGTGGAATAATGTATTGTGAATGCAGCAAAGTCACAACGCAACAAAAACTGCTCATCATTTTATTGGATGAGGCTGTTCCCATAGAAACAGCAGTCGGGTGACATTTTTACAACAATGTGACAAATGAAGATGAGCAACTGAAGTCTGTGAAGTTAAAACACATTTGTCATATACTGTATTAATATTCCACATATTAAACCTCCATCTGCATCTTTAATCAAATCTGACCAATTGACCAATACAAATAATTTTATTCTACTCAGTTACTTGTCATGTAAATACAGTATATTAAACTTTAAGAACAATTTATGATTGGATACAGAACTAGAGAGACTTCCTCATCACTCATTAGTTACTTGATACAGGATTAGTCAGGCTTCCTGTTCATTGTTGCACACTAATGTACAGCATAATGTAGCCCATATAAATATATATACACACTCCATAAAATTCCATTGCCAAATTTTATACTGAATCCACATATAAAAAAGTAATTTCCTTACTATATTAATCTTCTATGTAGTAGAAGACTGATAGTAATCCTTTCAGCAACACTCAAAATACACCTTATATGCTTCAATACAAATTCTCTTGTATAATGTATAATGTAGACCCAATGTCTTCCTATTAATTAAAGGTTGGCCGCTTAAAAACTTGTAGTATTATAAAATCAGTGCAGAACACTACATAAACAATATAAATGTTAAATAAGGTAAATATGTGGAATGAAAACTGTGTTTGAAAGAGTCCTGAAAAGTTTACAGTGAATTATCGCTTGGGTGACTTTTGTCGTTTTTCAGAAGGCAGAAAGAAAAGAATTATTACTAATATATTTACTATCACTAGTACTAATACATTAGTTCTCATTTTTTTCAAATAATTAAGGTTTTTATCAACAAGTGTATAAAGAATCGAAATATCAACTATTTTTAGTTTGTGTCTGCTGTGCACATCACTGTGACCTTTGACTACTCGTCCGGCCCAGCACTGTTTCCAAGCTGTTGCACTCATCATGTTGCCCGCCCCCCTGGCTGTTACCTGTCCCCTCCACAAAGAAAAAAAACAAAACACACACAAGCTACCAGAGTCATGCCCTGGCTCTCTTTGGAGAGCTCGGCACGCTAGATGAGTCCTGACAGAGCAGACAGGGTGTAGAGGCCACTGTTTTAACAGCCATTACTGGGAAAGGTGCTGACAGCTCAGGCGTCTGCTGCACCCACCCGCTTTTCCTCTCTTTCAACCTTCATCGTCCACGTGTGTGCTCTCCAATTAGGGCAATATGAATGAGTGGATTTCTTTTTTTTTTTTTAAATGGTAAAATTTCCTTTGCACTTTCAGTGAAGAAGTTTTCCTTTGGAGCCCACAGCAACATATAGAGGCGAATATCTTACTTCTTTCTTGATGCGAGTCTGACATTGTTTATCTCTCAGGTAAAGGGAGACGTGGCTACCCTCATGCTGGGGAAAAATACATTTCAAAACTACATCACGAAAGTACAAAGAGCACTACAAACTGGCAAGAGGAACAATTATACAAAAAACACTGCAGTGACAACAAAGAGGAGCATTATTGTCGGGATTTCTTTTGTCACTTTAACGCTGAATAATTTAATACAGTCGTCTCAGTGAAACTTTGTAATGATCAGCTGTGGGAATTTTCAAGACGTTAGTAATTTAAACACCTCTGTGCTAAAAAATTAATTAATTAATTAATTAAAAAAAACATGCTTATACAGTTTGGTGTGTGCTGCTTTGTATGATCTTCAATCTAAGTTATCTCTGTTTAATTAAGTGTGGCATGTTTGCCACCGCAGTTGCTTTGTTTTGCAGCGATAAAGCGACAGAATGCAGCCGCAGCATCTGTCATCATAAAAAAACAATCAGCAGTTCGAGATAAAGGCCAAATCCACAGTAATTACTGCACCTTAAACACCAGGGTTTACACTCCTATCTTTCCGCTTTGTTTTAATTTGGGGTACAGCCAGATAGAAGGCATCATAAACAGCGGTAATTACACAAAGCTTGTGAAACGGGATTATTGGTTCATGCTTCATGTGGAGTGGAGCTGTCATTCTTTGTAGAAGGGAATTCCTTCTATTGAAGCAAATGATGGCAAATAATAATAAGAGATTACAGACTACATCTGTGCACATTTTACGTGTTGTATTACCAATGACGACTCTGTTTATCAATGCTACATCACCAAAGGGACATAAATATACAGGTAAATGAGATTACTTCCCGTGGACCGAGCATGGCAGAAACTGAATATTTTTCCCCCCAATGGGCTTGATGTTCCCTGTGGTTAAAGAGGCCTGTCTTGTCGGATCTGCCTATGTTGGAGACAAAACAAGACTAACAAATTCCCTCCTGTGTTTTGTTTCCAGCCTGAAGCAACACCAGCAGTAAGCCACGGGGTAGGCCACTCTGGAACGAAGAGGAAACCAAGACAGAAATTATTTCGGATAAACAAACTTTCGAAAGAAGGACTTGTCTCCTAAACCGAAGAGAATCAGAAAGTACTGTAGAGTAACTTCAGTGTGTGTGTGTGTGTGTGTGTGTGTGTGGATCACTGTATGAGTGTTAATTTCTATCTTTGATCTAAAAATATATCTTCGGAACTTCTTTAGTGTTGAGGAGTCCTCGACGCCGACAGCCGTCAAACGGACTGCAGCTGTGCGCAACTCCAGTGTGACCCACAATCCTAAGAACTGAACTGATGTCAGCGCAATGCCCAGAGCGGTACTAAGAGTTACAATGATCGTCAACCAACAGCAGGAATAATAATTAACTTGCAGTCCACCAAGTGCTCTGACAGTGGACCAGGTCTCCACATGGTCTTCTGTTTCCACGTGTCCCCATGCACGGCTCACTTTCAGACCACTTGAGACCTTCTCAGGCCCTGACTTTCGAAACCCAAGGACAAGAAAACTCCCAAGACCTCAGCCATTACAGACTGCATGAACTACCATAACTTCAAGCAAAGTTTTTTTTTTGTTTCAACCCTTGTGTTGTCTCTCAGTGTAGTGGATCTGTCTCTTTTCGAATGGTGATAAGTGTCATTTTTAAATCATCTTCATGTATCTAAAACACTGAGACAAAAGAAATACTTCCAAATTCTGACTCTAAACCGGGTCCATGCAACTTTCTCAACCACAGCTGAAAACATTCCCACCGCATTAAAAATACTGATGTCAGATGCAGTGTGGAGGTGACAGGAATTTCTCTCAGCAGAGATGTGCAACATGTAGATAAAAATTTATATTTTTCTGTTGCTATATCCAGAGAGACAAATATAAAAACAGAACAAAAAACTCTTGCTCTCAACCCATGTAGCAGTCAGTGTACAGTGCACCTGAGATGTAAGTTAATGCATGCAAAAAGTAAAACGCTGCATTGACTTGCCTTTTGGAAACAGTGTCAGTGATGGCGCCGCTTGCTCGTGATAGCTTCGTAATGCATTACCGCACACGCCTGCAGCAGAATGAACAGGTCACCTTTCAATGACCTTTCGATACGACGTTTAGACTAATGACTGCTGCGTGATATCCTCGTTTGTGGAGGCTCCAACATGTTTGTGAATTGTTGCACTTGTGTAGATGAGCAAAGAGAAGCTTTCCTGTGCAGGCGCTGAGGTTGCCCCTGGGCATCATTTCTCTTTGAGACTGAAAAACAGCACACCAAATTCCTCTGTGTGTTTTTATTGGTTGAACTTTTTTTTTTTTTTTCCCCACTGTAAACACATTAAATATATTTTCATTTTCTGCTTTGTTCATTTCACGGTGACGAAAGTGAACTACACATGACCTGATTGGAAGTGTTTTTTTCTCTTCTGCAGAAATCCAGACGAGCAATGGTTTTTATGCAATCTGCCGTAATAATAATGTATGTGGGTTTGAAGTGAAATAGTTTAATATAGCAAGAAAAAAAATATATGGTTGTGTAAATAAGTGAAAGCTGCAAATTAATTTTTGTGTCAAGAAATTTTGTATTTATAGTGTTTATCTGCACTGAGCCACAGGTGATAAGGGAAAGGCATTTCTTACCAATATTATGAGAAGACAACATGTCCTCCTTTGAGTCATCTTTTTCAAATGGCCCGCCGTCATTGTCAATAAGCTCATCCCAAATAAAAAAGCCGGCAACTATGAACACATCACCAGTGAATGGAAAACACTCTTTTGATTATTTTCTTGAAGAAAACAACAGCCACCATGAACAGTCCTGTCAGGAAAAAAAAAAACCTACAAAACATCTGAATCGCCAATTTCTGAAAACTGCCAAATATGGGACTAATCTGCTGGAGCATTTGATGCCACAACAAACCCAAGAAAGCCGGAGGTCATTTTGTTGTTTGTTTTCAATGTGCATAATGACTGTTTTGATGACTCTTTCAGCTGACTCTGTTCTCTGCAGCACTGGTGTATTCACAGTAGAAATGATGTCTGTGTGGCAATATCGCAGTCCGTGCAGAGGATGACTGTGCCATGAGTTGCATATTTTAGCAGATGTTACATAATATATGACAGAGATGTATCTAAGGGTGGGGATATCATGTGTGATACGATGCTTGCGGGTGGGTGTCTGTATGTGATGCTGTCATCCACACAGGCAGTGGGAGATTTGCTGTGAGCTGTGTACCTTGGGCACATTTGTAAACACACCTGATGATGAATATAATGAAGATGACAACTCTATCTATTTTCTCTTGCAA
>OMNM01050326.1:12725-24310 GCA_900302745.1 Parablennius parvicornis | reverse complement strand
GAAATGTAACTTTTCCTTTGATACCACTTGTAAGCATCAGAGTCTTTTATTTTAACACACACACTAACAGGAGCACCATCGCAGGACGACATGAAACTAAACCCTCTTCTCTCCTGGTTTCCAACATACAACCATTAAACTAAACTCCACCGACTAACTAAACAACAAAAACAAAACACAAGCACTACCAACACTACAAGCCAAATATAACCCTCAACAATGACACTGAAAACACCACCAAGCCAACTCCCATAATGCATTGTGGCAATCAGCTCCGTGTTCTCTACAATAATATTAATAATAGTAATAAAATAACTATATTTATGTAGCACTTTTAGGAGCAATTATTACACAAAGTTGAATTATTTAAACAAAAGAAAGACCAAAGTCCTGAAACTTTGAGTTCCAGGTACTGAAGAAGTTGGTGGAACGAACAGTCGTACAAGACTGCCAAGATTAAAAACAAGTTGTCCAAGAACTACATTTAGTTTCCAGAGGTCAAAAGACAAACGTCTTGTGATGGTTCCTCATACTTAGGAAGAATTCCAGTGGAAAATCCAGCATTAGATGCCCATAAGCCAAGAAATGTTCTTTTTTTCCTCATTAGTTAATCACTCACACTCCCATCTGGACTTTTTTCTTACCCAGTGATTCAATTATCCATAGTCATTATTTCCCATTATCATCAGTGATCATGCACCTGTTTCCCTAAAATGAAAACTTAAACCTTCAAACTAACCTACCAACAGATTCAATCTTTTCTTCTTTACTAGACGAGTGGGACTTTGACATTTGCATTAAAAGAGAAATGGCATTATTCCTTAAAATAAATTACTTACTAGAAATTCCATCATTGCGACTTTAGGAAACAGTTAAAGCAGAATAACAGGAAATAAATAACCATCGTGCTTCATCATTTAAGGTCTAAATGTTAACACCCACGTCTTGGCATTTTAAACAATACGCAGTTTCACATTTGAAGTTGCAAGATATTTTTTGGGCAGGATTCTGATGAAAAATGCTGCCAACTTATCTTTTACATTCGTTTTATGCTTTAAAATGTGACTGAATGACGACTAATTAATTGATACATTGTAGATTCAAACCCTACAATGTATCAATCGTCTACTATCTAGTTTAGAAAAAAGTCTATCTATCATGTATCTATTTACATCTACATCATTTTCCATGTAATTGCTTAAGCCAATTCCAGGAAAAGCACGTCCCCCCCAACAGGTAGCCTGTCCATTAAACATTACATTTAACAAGAAAATGAGATGAAAATAGACATTTTCCATCCATTTACTACTTTAGTGGATAAGAAATCTTGAAATATGATTACACTGTGAAATCAAGTAATAAAAATAAGCAAAAAAACAAGTCAAATTATCTACCATTTCTAAAAATGAGATTTTAAATAATAAATAAATAAATAAATAATAAAAAAATAAATAATTTGTAGTGCACTCAGAGAAAACCCACAGCGAAAGCATGCACCCTCTACACAGACACACTAACCGCTGCACCATCAAGCTGTGATCTTACCAACAATGTAGTAAAGTCTATATTTACAGTTACCGCGGGTGGAATTCCTCTTGAGTACGCAGAGTCACGTTACTTTATTGATTCTTTAGGAGAAATTCTTTCTCTGCAATTTCATCCATCCTATTCATTCACTGCAATAGCAGGAGCCGAGACAATAGAGGCCATGGACTTCAACGTACAATAAAAGTTGTTTTCTGTGAAAAAGCTTTCAGTCTGTATTTGAGTGGTGAATAAACCAACGTAACAATATTGCACATTATCAATCTTGAAGCTTCTTTTCTTGTGCATTAAAACTGAAAACAAACAGGATCAATAGTTACTTTAAGCGCAGACAGTAATTTTCATTTCTTCAGAATCCTCACTCAAGTCCCGATTCCGACACCTAAGTCTGTTTGAGCCGATTCATCGAGAACGAGCAGCTGTGTGATGTTATCATTCACTCCACTCCACTCCACGAGCACGTCCCTCAAAGCACTACAAGAAAATTATCGTGCTCATTCAAAAACTCTAATCCGTCTTTTCTGACGACGCTCCTCTTGGACTTTTGTCCCTGAAAAAGCCGGAGCGGATGAAGCGACGTGAACTTGATCCGACCCAATCTTCCCTCACAGCGAACCCCAGATCTTAATACGCGCCACTCATTTGCATATGGAAATTAGGGAGATGATTAAAAAGTGGAACAGGGAGTAAGTTGCTCATGTCAGCGGTGAGAATTTGTCGTCTCCCTCGGAGCTGAAAGTTATTCTCTTTTGTGTTCTTTAATGAAACGTGGCCTCCAGACTACACATACAATCCCAGAGGGTTAATAAATACAACTGTGTGTAGTTATATCTTCTGTGTTTGTGTCAAATAAACGAAGCGGGATGTTTCTTCAGAGAGGCATTTTGTTTCCCGCAGACAGTATGGAATATTTAATGAGTCTGGCATTGAATCACATTGATTCGGGAACCGGCTGAGGAGCAGAACGCTGCTTTTGTTTATCCCGCACTTGATTGTATGCGATCAAACACAATGTCGATTGATTTTTTTTTTTGTCACTGTTTCGCCAAATCAGCACATAAACAACATTTAGAGCTCAGCAAGTATAAATTAGATTCCTATGGGAAGAGCAGTTCAAAGAGGAACATTTTGCGTCTTTTGAAAGTGCCATATGCCAGAAATTGGGGCAGTAAATCAAGCTTGTTGCACTTAGAGCGAGCTTTATCATGACCCTGGCATTCAGGGAGAATGAATGAAAGCTATTCTCCTAATAAAGATTGAGCAGAACATTATTCTCCTGACTCTCTGGAGGGCACGCCGCTTCTCTTCCCTGATGAAAGGATGCTACCTTGGCAAATAAAGTGAGTTTCTTTTTTAGACCTCTGCTGCCGTCACTCGATTATGCGCTGCCTTTTTCAATAGAGGACTTTGTAAAGCTTTCGCCCTTAATGCGACATATTCAGTGTATTTTAAAGGGAATGCAGAGATTTTAGTTGGCTTGCAATTTTTTTCTTTTTTTTTCTGTAATGATGCACGTGGTTGAATCCATGTGACTTTTTTTTTCTATATGAAGACAAACAGTTGACTTCTTCAAGGTCGTTCAGTCAATACTGAGCGGAGTGTTTGTCTTTTTATGAAGCAAAGCCATTAGTGGGTATTCTGGAGGACACGCCGTGTTGTATCACGTTGGGAATGAAACCGCTCCGACTAGTGGCGGGCGGATCCATCCAAATATCGATACTTATAATGGTATCGATATCGAATGATACTAGCGTAATGAGATTGATAGTTTCAGTTTCTCTCCTGTATGTATGCTGCGCCATCCTGAGCACAATATGTTGTTCTAAATTGTTCTGGAGTGATAGTATACACTTTATCTATTTTTTTTTAAATTATGATAAAGTATTTTCTGTTCATCAATAATTAATGAACCAAAGGAAAAAAAAAAATCATAAAAACACTTAAAATTCCAGATTTTTTAATTTGATGATACATTCCTGGGAATTTTAACAATAATTATTGGATGTATCAACTGTAATTCCTGGGAATTCAGTAGTAACTTCTAGGAATATTAACTGTAATAGTTAATATTCTCACTTGGTATCGGAACGATACCAAATCTTGCAGTATCGCACCCGACTTGCTCTGACTCATCAGATGGTGTTGTAGATGTAGACTAATTATTACAATTGTTGATGTATTTGTGACGTCAGCACACCGGCTGCTCCCACACAGTTGAAGAACGTATAAATCTTGTTTTTGTCGTACAAAACACGTTGTTTTTAATCATTAAAAAGAAGTCCGGATATTTTCACTTCAAAACGTCACTGAAAGTTTCTCAGCAGCAGTGAACAAGGTCCTTCAGAATTCTCCAACCTCTTCAAAATACAAGTGCATGAGCCTTCAAGTCGGAGGAAACTTGTTGAAAAGTGGACATAATAGGGAGGAATAAACGCTACCTGGAAGTCAATTAGGTGACATCAATACTTTTACCGTCACCGACGAAATAAATCAAAAAAAAAAAATCAAAAAAATCAAAAAATCACACATGCCAAGCAACCAAATAAAAATAGAAATATTGCATTACCAGAAATTACTGGAATGGGCCATTTCAAATAAGTGCACTGTTTCCATGGCAACAGCACCACTCTGGCTGCACGGCACCGACTGACGGCTGCGCGCGGCCGGCATGTGAAGGAGGATCGTTAAAGAAGCTGCGGTTTTCTGCCTCCGTCCTACTTTCGAGTAAACACGCATTGTTTTGTGTCATCAAGGCAAACAATGAGTCAGACCGAGCACACGCCGAAGCCTCTGTGCATTTCGGTGTATTGGTGTTTCTATCAATAGCGAAGTGAGCCATGCCTGCGCCTCCAAACACTCATTTAGACCCTCGGTCGGCAGCCACGGGAGACGCTGCCCCACACAGAGCTCTCAGATGGACCATCAGCCCCCTACTGATGTCCAACAGAGACTCCGGACCGAGAGGAAGGCTTACAACCATAATATTACAGACTGTGAGGAAAGCAGGGGTCTTTATCTTTTTTTTTTTTTTTTTTTTCCAAATCACAAAAGCTTACTTGAGGTTTTGAAATTCTGAATCAATAAAAGAAGTGTAATGCAGAAGCAACAAGGGAAAAATAATGAATGCAAAGAATTCAATTTGTCGCCGACTATTAGGCAATACTGTCACATATGGATATACGCGTTAATGTAAATGAGCTCTAAACATAGTGATCAATCTGCAGAAGCTGGTGTGAGTCATCAATGAAGCAATAGTACCTTTCAAATCATGCAATTAAAAAAAAAACATGTCATCACGATGCAGGGACACATTCCCGGATCTCTTGAGACGACGTACAGACAGTTCAATAATACGATTTTATTCAATGTGATTCATGTTTATATGCCATCATTGTGTTGGAGGATCACAGATTCAACTGATGCTTTGATTAAATCCCTGCAAATAAAAGCATGTTTGAACGGCATGAAAGTCCAACATATGTAAGTCAAAATTTTTCAATCAAAATACCATTTCCCTCGTGTAAATTACTGCAAAATGTCACAAAACCAGGTCCTATGTTTGCAGCCTCCATGCATAGTTTTGCATATTCACGCGTACAGTGTGGCTTTGATGCTGATGAGACTTCACAAGCACAAGCTTATTAGCTGCATCATTGATCTCTCGGCTCGGGTTTCAGTGTTGTCCACTGCTCTTTCTAAAATAACAAAACAAAACCCCGTTCTGGTTTCAGCCCCATGGGTGGATATTCGACACCGTACTATATATTCGACAAATATATCACCCGTGCATTCCTCTTTTCCAAAAGCCTGTTCTCAATAGCATCAATTAAAATCTTTGTGGATGCGCGAGTCGTTTTGAAACATCACTTTCATGTGAGCATATTTCAGGGTTGGTTTTGAGGAAAAAAAGCTGAATTTTTTTAAAAATTGAAGAAATCCACACTGAAGAAATCCATTCAAAAAGTGCGTCATTGTCCACTTCCAAAGACGTGTTCAAATAAAGTATCACTGTTGACCATGAGGGGGTCTCTAAATAAACCAGAATGGAGAAAAAAAAAGTGTCTCCTTGGTGCAGATGTGCCAAAGAAGAATTCTTGCCAACGTTTTTTAATGCTGGCAATTGTTAAACGGGTTTAAATAGTCAAACAAGCATTTAGCTAACAGACAGTCTGGTTCTGGATATTAAAGAACCATAAAGTGCAGCGAAGCCGGCCGTTTGTTTACAATTTGACACAAGAAAGACCTCTGTGTTTGCAAAGGGAGTCGAGCCAGAGTTTAAACTCTCATTTCAACTAACTTCATCTCTAATGCTGTGTATTATTTATCCCTCGGTGCAGATTTAATGCCAGGAAATGTTCTGCAGGTGGTTTTGTACAGTCATGAGTAACAATCATGAATAACAATCATTACACCTTTGCCATAAATGCTGTTAAGTAGGTTCTTTTTGAATATATATTTCAACTCATTGCCTCACTGACGCATTATTCTAGCATCTATTTTTGACAATTAGTGATAGACAAACACTATGAGGAAAGCTTATGAGGCACCAACAGAGTGTAGTGGTATTAATGCCACTACACCGTGAATAGTGGGGAAACGTAACGGGAATAAAAGGTGGTGGCTGCAATAGCACCACTGGGATTTACTGGATGCAGCCAGAGAGCTGATCCAGTGTGCCTTAGTGTTGGTTCTTATAGATTTCATCCGTCTCCTATACTGCTTTTTTCCAGTTCAGGATTGCAGAGAGTTGGTGAAGGCAGAATACACCGCGGACAGGGAGATGCAGAGAAAGCAATTAACCTCAAACGGGTGTTTTTGGACAGTGGAGGAGAACCAGAGTAAACCCACTCAGGCGGACATGAAGAGATGATGCAAACTCCACATAAAAGGTTGGAACTTTAAAATAAAACCACTGTGTATTCATTTTGGCATTGTGTCCAAACAACAGCAGACTTTAAACAAATTCCCCAATTCCCATAATAGCATGCAAGCAAAACATACTTTCTTAATACAAGGCTGATGCCCAGTTCATCGCCTTCGAGGTCCTTTAATCTAATAGCTAATTACCTACAATTTGCATAACGAACTGTTGTATAATTCACATTTCTGCAGTACCTTCAGGGGACTATTTGCATAGCTGAAATGCTTTGTTTACACGTGTTGGTTAAACACCCACCTGACCTCTGTCTGACCTCAAATACTAACAACTGTTGATGTGACCTTCGAGCTTTCAGTTGCCTATCTGAAGCGGCATCACCTGGCTCCGCCCCCCCCAGGCTACGGGATGTAGCAACACGACCAGGGGTTATTTTGGACAAACGTCACCCTGTCAACTTTCCCCCAGACTGTCGGTGAAGCGCATGTTAAGCTGTACGATTCACTTCCTGTATCCCGCTGCTACCGAACGCCTCACACTTTGTGTTGCGCTTTGTGGTAAATTTTTAATTAACACACATGACGCAGAGTCCACCCCTACGGACGGATACGTGGTCTGGATATCCATACCCACATCAGCCAACCTCTTGTAGCACCATCTTCAAATGTCATATGTGAAGAGCCGGCGTCCCGGGGACAATGACGGGTATAAGGTTTCCTGGCAAGACTTAGCAGCACCCAAACTTAGAACTGACTCCCTAAGGATGTTGGTATGTGTGTGTGTGTTGGTCGGTTGATAGGAGGGAGATATATACCAAACGGTAAAATTAGCTTCTTGCCAACAGCATTTGATGGTATGTTACAGTTATATCCTTCATGGAGGTTAACATACCCCAACTTAACGAGAGAGAATTGACAGTTTTATTGATAAAAATGAGTTTTTATATGTTTGACTTTACTCTGCAAACAAGAAGTGAATGCTTAAAATGAGGATTTAGGATAATTGGACAATATGCATGTCCAATTAAAACAATCAGTAACAACAATAAGTAAATATAAATCTATAAAGAGAAAAAAACAAAACACAATATTAAAGAGGATAAATGAAGCAGGCAGTTATTTCTTCTTATTGGCTTTCATGAAAATTACTTTGTCCACAAACTAAAGTTAAAGAAAAATGCTAATCTCTTGGAATAATTGGCCGGATATCAGCTTTCTTCCGATTATTCTAAACTCCGATAAGTGCTTCCTCTCGTGACAAACCATTAATCAAGCATTTCTCACACTCTCCACCACACTTTTATTTGCGTAATCTTTAAATCGCAGTGTTACACTACCGTCACTCCTGAACCCATAACTCATCAAGCCGATTCAAAAGCTATTAAAAAGGAAAAAAAAGAAAGTTTAGAAGGTTTTGATTTATGTGTTAAAAGGCTGCAAAATGACTGAGGAGATGTTTTCATGCCTCCCGGGTCTCTTTAGTGTCACTAATGATCTGTGGAGGGGATTGACGAGATCAACTCCTCTTGATTCAAAGATATCAATCAGCTTAGGAAGGACTCCGGATTTCCCTTGGTTGAACTGAAATAGAGGATTGTAGAAAATAGGACACAGGTATACAGTTTAAAACATGTGTTTGATTTACATATAGACAAAAGTGGTATATATCTGGATGAAAGAAAATGTTAGTTATTTATGTGGAAGAAGGTCAACGGCATTATTTTTGTCTGGACTTTGTTCTTAAAAACCTAAAAGAATATGTTTCATAATAAGGTGAAAATATATATTTCTGCCATTGTACGTACGTCCGTGGTGGAATTCACAACATTTGGATTAAATTCTAAACCTGATTTAAGTTCACAAACAATGTCTGCAAAGAATAAATAAAAAATAAGTGATCATGGTGAAAGTTCACAACAATAAATGAGTAAAAAGATAGGAGTTGTGAGCGCTGAAAGACAATCGTGGATTTTATCCTTCATTCTGGAGACGAGACGTCTTGATCGCCGACGGGATAATTCCAACACGCAAAACCCGTTTTTGTGTTCACACGGGTGCCTGGCTGTTTGTTTACAGACAGATTACACTTGATTTCATTAGACATTTACTTTAGATTTAGTCCTGCAACTGCAATCCATCAACTTCCTGCTCGATTCACAGAAATCATTTTACTGCTAAACACACAAAATAACTTTCAGGGATCACATCTTCTCCTGGAAGATGACTGAAGTGTATTAGAAATAATGACTGCTGGAGGGAGAGTCTGTGTCTTTCTGCTTGAGTGGGGATGGTTTCAAAGGTACACTACAATAAGCCGGGAATGTATTAGAAGGTTAATGCGAGGTAAAGAGGATGCTTTCAGCAGCATGATGCATACGTGTGGTCATACGCAGCCGCGGGACACACGGCGCCTGAGCACATGCGGTACATGAGAGCGGGATGGCGGGTTGGCGCTTCGTGGTCTCGGGCCGGTAGGAACAAAGAGCAACAGTCGCATTGTCAATAAAGGCCACACCCGGAGAGAGGAAAATTAAACAGAGCAACACCAAGGAAAAACAGTGTGTGACATAGTAGCACAAGGTCACAACATTCCCGTCACATCTTCATGTACACAGGCTTCTGCACATCGCCACAGTTTGCAATGTGTGAACATATTATGAAATACTCCAGAAGAAGCAGAATTAATTATAACATTTCTACCCTGCAGTGCACTTTTTAACAGGTTACAGCCGCCCAGCAGGTACTCGTGAGTTAAAAGTGACTTGTTGAACCATTGTGCCATTGCATAAGAATACGTTAAAAGCATATGAGCTTAAATATAGAACACTCAACAATCATTAACATGGGAGACTCAGCTACACTCACCTGAGACCTTGTTACTCTTTTTTCCCCCTCTTTCGCTCACAGTCCCTCTCAGTTCCTGTGTCCTATATATTCACATAAAGAGTGATATGTGTGTGGAATCAGAGAGGGAACACAGGCTTTTATTCACCCCATGTGCTTTTCAGATAATAGTCATCATGAGGAATTATTGCTTTTATTTTATAACAAAACATGCAGCAGCAACTTTTGTTTTGAAAGTTTCCCAGCTCCCTACCACTAGAATGTTTACTGACATTACCTTGTTGCAGGTAAACCTTTGCCAGGATCTTGTCACGTTGTCTTCCACTTGGGCTAAATACACCACGTGACAAACAAACCAATTACCTCACCTGGAAGGACTTCCTGAGAGACAGGTAATGGTAGAGTTCATCATGTGGACATGACAGCCTCAATATTCATCTATAGACATCCTTTTTATGCTCTAAGCAGCGAAGATATTCAACAAAAGGTTCCAAAAGTTTAAAACTTTTTCCAATATGTTGACTCCACTCTGCGCCATTTCCTGTGAGGCATTCATGCGTAATTGGAAAAAGGAAATCACCCATTTCGAAGTGGAAAAATACACCTGAAAACTCTCAAGGTTGTAACCTTCAGGTTGTTTTTTTTTTTCGATTTTTTAAATTGAATAGATTGTCTCTAATGACACATAGCTCAAAATCCTTTAAGAAGAGAAAACAATTCAAATGTATACATATTCAACTAGATAAATATAAATTGTTATGTAATGTATTGTAACGTTATTAACTTTTTCTCAGAATTCATGAAGCTCATTCCATTGAATATCAACCTGACAATCACATGAGCACATTTCATTCATGTGTATCTATGAGTCCACATGCAATGGAGTATTTTAAAATGGATTTTAATAAGAATATCTATTTCAAAATAAGGTCAGTGATCTTAACACACGTCTAGAGCGTCACCAGATTCATTGTTTGTGTCATGTGGTTGGATTGCACAATTGTGCAACCATTGCTGCAATTGGTTTTTATGATAATTATGTGATCTTCAGTTTAAAAAGTTTGATTGAGCTTTTGGCATTCCGATCTGCATAGTCAGATTAATGATGTGGATTTACACACGGATGAAGGTTAATGAAATATAAAGAAGTTTATGAAGAACAAAGCGTGCAACTGACTTCAAATGAGTCAGATTTCTGAAACAATTATGAAGATAACGCTGCGATTAGAGGTTTAATGGCTAATCTGATTGAAAAATACTTGAAGCCCTACAGTTAAGATGGGTTATTCATGTTTTAGACAACGACTTTATTATTTCAATTTGAATTACAAAGTTATTAAGGCTGAAGAGGAAAGAAGCCCAGAGGGCTTGTATGAAGTCGTTGGATTACCACAGAGAATAGATAAAACATGAGTCAGTCGTACAGTCAAGGACATCAGAGAATAAAACATATAGAGAAGATAAGAAAAATACAGAGAAATAGATGTAGTTTAAACAGATAACAGGTCACAAGTGTGACAATGAGGGAAATGGAAAAAAAAAATATTCTATTGCTGAAATGATGATCAGTTGCTGTCATATTGATTTATAATAATCACACACTTCTGAGTGTCATAAATACATTTTTCTTGGATGTACATTTGTTTTTGTTTTTCCCCAGCATGTAAGAAAATGATCTGAGTGGTCGATAAAGCCACGGGGCTTGTTAATTTCGGTAAAAACTGAGGCACAAATCAATAGCAAGCATAGGAACATATTGATCAAGGAGACACATGCACATGTGATTTCTTATTGACGACGTACACAGCATCATGTTACATGAGAAAAGTATTACAAAAATAGAAAATGACTCATTTGCCGTTCAGAGAGGATCGCTCCCTGTGAAGTCGAGGGCAGATTTACAACCTGCCGATCAATAATGTACGGAAATGAGGACGGAAATACGGCGATATCCGGTGTGAATGGGTTAGAACAGCACTTTTTATAAGTCAGATTGTTGTTGAAAGTCACGTCGTATGTTGTAGCAACTGATTGTTTACACTCAACAGTTGATCTTCAAAAGGATTGTTTGCATTGCAAGATACACAAATATCAATATCTTATACGTATGGGTCAAAGTGACACCCAGATAGGAGGAGAAGAGTCATGAAGAGATGGTGATAAATTACAGCCTTTCCTTTGTTTCAGCTCCCTCTGTTTCCTGACCTTTGTGAACTTGTCTTTTTTGAAGTGATTTGAACAGCAGACTCTCCAAAAGGAGACGGGAAAGCTGCGGTGAGAGACATTTGTCCTAGAAAATCAGAGGACAATCTGATAAATTG
>OMNM01050320.1:67852-85602 GCA_900302745.1 Parablennius parvicornis | reverse complement strand
AAAAAAAAAGCATTAAAAACTTTTTTTTTTTTTAAAAAAAAAAAAAAAAAAAAAAAAAAGAGTGAGCACTGTAGTTTCATGAAGGAAATATCAATTTACCTCCTGCTACATATCACAAAATATACCAAAGTCTGTCTAATGAATGAGCTTGCCGCAGGTCTTGTTTGTTGTCATATTACCACCACGTGCTTAAATCCACCACTCGGGAGGAGATTATTGAACCGGCCGACTTGGAACAGGTATCAGAGCCTCGCTTAAGTGACTTAACGGTTGCTGTTGAAAAGTCCATTTGGCTGAACTCGTTTAAATGTGGGTAAGAAGGCAACATCGTGAAAACTGCACGGACACTGAACTATCGCTTCAATTATTTCAGTTAAACTTGTCTCGCGTCGTCTTTGTGGACTTAATTCCGATGCGGCGGGGTCCTCTGTGACGTGTCAGCTCGTCTTACTGGGTCAGGCTGATATAAACATTGAGAACAGGGAACTGGCTGATCCTGTTCACAGCTTGCCAATCAGAGCAGCGAGGCAGGTTGAGCTGTCACTCAGAAACACAGTGCTGCAGTCCGGTATAATTGAATTAGCGGCAGTCTATTTCTGAAGGTTAATTGGTGGGGAAACCTTGGCTGAGCATGGCCAAGTAATTGACAAAAGATAAGGATGGCTGGCTTATCGTAGATCTTGTCAGCATATGTGAACTTTATCGTTCCTCTAAAACATCAGATATTAAGACTATGAAGAAGTTAACACGGTGCGGCTTTGGCTCAATCCAGTGGATGTGTGAATAACTTTCCGTCACGCTCACGGTGGCGAAGGAGCTCCCAGTTTAGTTCGATATGTCATGAGTCAGCAGCTGGAGACACTGCTGGCAGACGCTTTGGCTTGGAGGGCAAAATAACATGGCGAGTTGATGGTCAGTTGATGGCCTGGAAAATTGCATTTAAACCTTCAGGTGTTATTCCAAGTTGTATCTTACTCTCAAACATACAGAATTAAATTAAACTCTACTTTGCTCCTGTCCCTTTGATAAATGCTCTCTGTAGTCCAGCTTCTCTCCCCCACCCACCCTGCTCAGTATGCATCCTGTACAGCTGCTGTTATGGTTTCATTGTGGAAAGGTCTGCAAACGCAGGACTGATGTTTGGAAAAAGCTGCAGAAAGTTGAGCAGGACGGACTCCTTTCGTCTCTTGTGTTCAACTTACTATTACACCGAGCTGGTTTAAGTCCTCTAGTGCATATGTAGTGTGATTCCACGCCATTCTCCATGGCTTATCATCTTTACAAGAGGTGTCGCCCAAAGTAGAGCTTTTAGTTTGTAATGAGATTTTTTTTTTTTTCCCCGGCTCTCGTCTAAGCTTGAAACACGCTAGGTCATGAGCCTGCTGAAGGACTCTCATATACACTGAAGAACAATAGAGTGAGATATTGGGAATTTACAAGAGATGGCAGGGCAGTAAGTCATTTAAAGTTTTACAAAGTATGACACCTGTGCGGAATACCAAGTAGTAAGCCAGCTGAATGTAACTTTTGAATAGAAGAAGAGGCAGTTCCAGATTTTTGGGTACCAGTGCATGTCTGTGTCCGCCCAACCTTTGCACTCCACCAGGTAATTATCCAAGAAGGAATCTGTTATGTGACATTTAGCCCAAAATATATCATCACTGTTAATTGAGATCAACATACACTTCACTACAATACTTGTTATCTTGATGCTAATTTGGAGCTAATTAGCGAGGACCAGTGCTAATTGGCAGCGGTGTGATTAGGTGTCTTGTATTCATCACCGTGAAACATAATGAGACTCGAGCTGCAAGATTACAGCAAAATATATTGGAAAAACTTAAGGTCAAAACCAGTCCAGAATATAAAATTAAAAATCACACACAAACTAAGAATGAGTTTTGAAAAAGAGCAATTATGTGATTGTTGAAGTTACTTTCAAATCAATTTTATTTCTACAGAGACAAATACAATAGAGGCATTTCAAGGCACTTCTACAGAAAAAAAAATAACAATTGTACATCATCAAGCATAAATTGGAAAGGAATAATTCCTTTTTAACTGGAAGAAACTTGTAGATGCAGAAGTGGAGACTTTCTGCTGGTCTGCTTGGGGTGAGAGGAAATCAGGAGAGAAAAGGATAGAAGAGGGATTCACACCCTGGTTCAGGTACAAACTAAGGATTCTGTAATTAATTCCACAGATGTAAATACACTCGCTAAAAAGTAAAACTGAAAAGGTTTTCCTGAATTATCCTAAGCATTTACAACTTTATAACAGTGTAATAATGAAACACAGCTGACAAAGGGAAGACTGCATTTTCCCACATCCGAACCAGATCTGACATGAGAGGCTGTACATGAAACCTCATCAAAACAACCAACAACCTCAGACAGCCTTTGACATGAAAAAGAAAGAGAGAGAGAGAGAGAGAGAGAGAGAGAGAGAGAGAAAAAAGAGACAGGACATTCCGTTTGTCAGCGATTTGCTGATCAAAGCCATGACTGAAGAAGTACACTTCAGGAGATGAAGCCAAAAAACACACCTGGTGGAGTAAACAAATGAAAGCTGATTCAGAAAAGCTCAACCCCATAGTCCTTCTTGGAGGTCAAAAAATTTGGAACTCTTAAAAAAAAATATGCGGCCGAGAAGCACATTAAACAAAAAAAAGTCAAAATTTTTGTAATAACTGTTGTATGCACCGATATATAGCGTCAGGCATCAGGTCCGATACCGTGACATAAGTATGGAACATGCAGTGGCACATAGCAAGCTCATTCCATCTGTACAGTGTCTACACTAGAGATATAGGCAACTACAAACACATGAATTCCCCTTATATCTAAGTTTTAGGATTTACATCACAAAACAAACTGGACTACTGGAAGAAAACCCATTCACATACAAGAAATTCCAACAAACCACACAGAAAGTCCAATAAGCCTGGACTTGAATTGACCATTGTCTTGCTGCAGCACAAGTTATCCACTATACCACTGTTTAAACTGTCAATTTCCAGTCTTTTTAAATGATCAATACTTTAGCAGCCGTACATCATATATGAATCATATTTTTAGTCTGAACAGGTTGAATTGAGGCACCATCCAGAAAAAGCTTCTTTCAATAGCAGCTATGATTGTTAAGTAGAAATAAAAGGCTTTGCCAGTGCAAACTGATAGAAGACACTGTACTTAACTTGGGCAGAAATGACATTTTCCAACTCATATCCTACTAAAAAATACATGCAATGTCCAATAAGTGCATCGCTGAAGCCTCGGGAGGGGCCCGGACTTGAGTGAGCCTTATTCAATGAAGACAAAACCATCAATTCCTTCCCAAGCAATATTCCCCCAGTAATTAATGTATGAGTTTCATATCTTTTGGTATAACTCAAAAATATGTGCCCTTGTTCATGCTCCCTCTAAAGCAATCCAGCACCTCGATGACCACAATGTTTTCCTTCCCCAAGAGAAGTAGTTCCATTTCAACTCAATTGATTCGCCACTTCTGGTTCCCGGTTTTTACTTTTTTTTTTTCACCCCGAGCAAGAAGTGCATGCATTTCCAATGACATCAAATAAAGGGCAGTCATTGGTATGGGTGAGGACGGCCCTCAGAGATTGAGGCACCTTCACAGCACAAGCTAGAAAGCAAAGGGAGAAACTTAAAAAAAAACAGAAAGGCTTGAAACTGTGAGAAAAAATAGATCTCCTGATAAATGTTTTTTTTTTTTGTAGACATGTATTAGTTTGCCATGCACAGTGAAATTGTTTGGACAGGCATGCTGACAAACAGAAAGCAAGCGACAGGCAGAGATAGCCAAAAAATCTGTTAAAAAAAAGGTTAGTGAGGTGTTGTGTTGTTGCTTTGCATACAATAAAACTGCTTGTGGGGAAGGATTGGGCCGATATTTCGAGGATCTCTTTCCCCTACTTGGTGTGCTGGAGTTTCTGTCAAAGTTTGGCTTGAAGCGCCGACTCTCGTGGCAGAGCAGCACTACCGAGGCTCAGTGAGCGAGAGAGGACGACACTCCTGCTGCACGTTTAAGGAGTCCAGCCAGGCACAAAGAGCCACTGCAGCTGAAAAATATCCCCTATGGAGCTACCCAACCTGTCACCAATGCCGGCTTCAACCCTCTCCACAACATTTCACCTGTCGTCAGACGTTTCACAGGACAACCGCATGAAGTCAGCTTTAAATGCCCTCAAAAAAGACTTCTATGTAAGAGAGAGAGAGAGAGAGACCTCCATTTGTCTGCATTTTCTCTCGCTTTTGTAATGTTTGGTAACCTTTTTCGTATGAAGGAGGAGCTGTTGCATTATGAAGTATGAAGGGACCATGAGCAGCTGGCACAGAAATTTTAAAAAGCTTCAAGAGCAGGATTTCAATAGGTTATCCACAGAAGGGGGAGAGCAAAAAGAAAAAAAACCTTCATTATCCAGCGCATAGAGCCTAAATGGAAAAAAGGCTGTGCAATGGCTGCCTGTGTCTGATATGGGAATACTCAGCTCTGATGCCTTAGGTGTTCTGGCCTGCTGCACTCAGGGCTAGCGCTGGACCATACAGATTGCAGCCATTATGGAAAGTGGGTCTATGGTGGCAAATAGACATAAGCTCTCACAAGGCAACAGAGACTGTTGACTGCCCCGGGCTCGTTTGGAGTTCTAAATATACAGCACGGTGTGATTTGCATGAAACTAAAGCTCGAAAAATTAATTTTAATGTCGCCGGTTGCTTTGTTTGTCCCCGAACAGCTTAACACTGCAGGCGCTGGGTTTGTGGGCATATGGCTGGGAAATTGCTGCTACGCAAGTGCAGGAGTTGAATATTATACAATATTTAAATTAAGAATCTGTGTTTTGTCAAGCAGAAGTTGTGGCATTTCCTTAGCCGTGCTGGCACGCTTGTGTTTTTTTGTTTAACCTTACAAGCAGAGCTACAGCCTGGCTCTGAATGGCGCTACAGCTTTAGCGGAGAGGAAGTGAATCAGTTGGAGGCTCATGGTGTGAGTCACTGTGGACAAAACAAAATACAGTCAGTGCAATGGAAATGAGGGGAGACTTATCCGAGTCAACCTAAACTTCCATTTAGCGACTAAAAGGAGCTCGCAGCAGCCTCATGCTGCGAGTGCGTTGAGGCCAGGTCAAATGAGCTCAGTCTCTGCCGTGTGGTATTTGCTATAAAGGTCACAGATTGAGGAATAATAACAAGACACCATTTTTCTTTAGCAGATCGCTTGCCTTGCTAGATACTCTGCAGAGTTGTATTTTTCATATTCATTTCATGGAACATTTGATTTGGAACCTTTTTTCCCTCCCAGGGGCTTCCAGAGTGTTCTCTTCTTCAATGCCGCTCTGCCAGCGCTCTTTTGTCATCATGAAGGTGGTTTTGTAATGGCAGCCTTTGGCATTCAGTAGCAGTGTCCCCTCCCAAAGCATTTATTCTGCTCTTTATCTGTGCTTGAATAGCTGACCAGTGCTTTTTACTTAATTATCTCAGCTTCATTGCAGACAGTTCCTCTGTACGCGGTGAACAAAAGAGACTTGAAACTGCAAACTCGTCCTGTGCCCCAAAATTGTTGTTCATTTGTGTTTTGGAAATGTTGCCTCTGTGCATTTTGGAGTTGGATCTGGGAAATGCACATTTAAAGTGAGAGTGCAGTTTGCGGGAAGCACATTTGTGAAGCTCATCGAAATCTTGATGTTAGCTTTATCTAAGCAGAATAAGATTGGAGCTTACTGGAAGTATTTCTGTTTCCACCCTGTTTGTATGTCGACATAATTCTTTGCCACATTATGAGACGGCTTGTTGCATGATGCATTAGTCGACCAATTTTAGTGGAAAAGGGAATTTAGATTTGAAATTGAAGATACACCATCTTCTCCATTAACTGTGGATTAATGGACTCCAGTCCACAAAATGACTGGACTATAAGCTTTGGATTGACACATAATCTCACTCTCCGGGTCAAATATGCGTGAACTATGCAAAGCTTCGGATTATAGCACCAATGTTCCAGTGTAACCATATCAGCATATTGTCCCTGTTTACTGGCTCTGATTCAGTGCAGGAATCTATGATAACATGCAGTAGATGATGTGCTGTGGAATCATTCTTTTACTGGGATTCATTATATTGAATTCTGTTTGGTTATAATGCAGCAGTGTGTGCTTTTAGGTTGGTTGGTAATACTGGAGGGATGTAGGGGTACCAACAAATCACTGACAGTCCAAGTACTAATGCCACTCAATACTCAACTCCTCATCTCTTGAACATGGTTTTCAGAGACTGAATCACATGTACACATTTGTATGTATACACACACAATAGAACTATTGCACCATGAAATCATAATCTTAATTAGCAGTGAGAAAGATCTTCATTTAACTAGTGTCATAGCATTAAATCAGAAAGTGAATTCAGGAAGACCAAAACAAGGTAATAAAACCTATTTTGGAAACATTTATTTGTGAAACATAAACAGGAAGTCCTGGAATTCAAACATGGCTGATGTACCAGGATCACTCCTGAGGTTTATCTACCTCTGCTATTTCAGTATCCAAAACTGTCGGTCTCTATATTTCACCCTGTTTTCATGAATTATCCACTGATCAGATGGGAAATTGAACGAGACAAAAATACAGATATGATATCTTGTTCGCCCTGACTTCGACTTACCCGCTTTTGCGTTGTTGCGTGATCGTTTTAAAAACATTTTCTCCCACCTCAATGAAAGTATCTTGAATCATACCATACAAATCCTCCAGATACACAATCTGATCTTCGTATTAGTGAAAGTTTTACACCCACTTTCCTGTCTGTTCATTTATCTCCAGCATGGACACATTACTGAATCTATGACGTTTCCTCCAGTTGAAAAACAAATGACATGTCATTGTCTTCTTCAAGTGGCCGTTCCAGGTTTACATCCAACCTCTTACAGAAACAGCAGATTAGGGGGTCATTATTAACTCCACAGACACTTCTATCGACCAGAAATATAAACAAGGCCACATGTATGAGTATGACACTAGCATGATAAACTCCCACAAAGGTCCCATGATAACAGGAGTGGTCTTTAAGGTCACAGTGGCAAGTAGGTTATCAATTTGAAGTATATCCACTCTGCCATAAAGTGTCGCCTCCACTCTCCTCTAACAGTGTGATTATTCCCGTTGTGCAGAGCCACACACACACACAAAGCACGCTTTCACTCTTGCTGCACAAACACCCCATGACGCTGTGTCTCCTTTTAGTTACAATAAACCATGTAACTGGAAGATGCAAATGGCAAGCGAAAAAAATATTTATTCACATAGGATAAATAGTATTTACTAGCGATGCACTGATATCAAGTGAGTATTAGTGATGTCATAGTATACTGGAGTCTTCAAGGCTGTGAGGTGGTGGTTCATGGTAACACACAGCCTTTGCATATCATTTGCGTATGGACTATAAATTTGACTTCATGGCATTTAATAAGTACTCGTACCGGTACTCAGTATTGGCAAGTAGCCCCCATCCTTAACTCTTGATAACCCCTAGGAAATTCCTTAGAGCCGGCCCTGAGTAACGGAGACTTGCAAATGACATCCTTCCTGTCACAATACAACAGCTAGAAAATCCATTTTTCCACAAAAACATCATTAAGTCTGCTTTTAGAGTATAAACCTCTCCATGCTGCATGCTAAAATCGATCCCTCAAATTATTTCAAATGACACACTATTATTGATGATTGCAGTCTTTGAACCCAAACCGCATACCTGTGCAGCTATTTTTCATGAATTCCTTGTCAGCAGCAGTATGTTGAACCTTGAGCAATTAATTGGTGTAAGGAAGGCTGTAATAATGAGCACTTTCGTGATGTAACGGACAACGGATGTGTTCTGAATTCAATCCTACTGAATCTCTATAAAGTTACAGTGTTGCTGTAAAGTGCAAAGACAAAACAACACGTTTAACAACGTGCTCATTCTTCTACAAATGAGCTAAAAATACACACATCTATACACTCAGGGCTTTAATTAGTACAACTTCACACTTTTGGTTGCTAGTGTTAACTTGCATTTGCTGCAGCTTGAGCTCAGCTGTTGGCTCCTATATAGTTTATTTAAACCATACTTATAGGTTCATTCATTTTAAAGAAAACAGCTTGTTGCAGCTAAGGTGTTTTTTGTGGGAGTTTATTTACTTATGAAAATGTACATAATAGGCAGTTTAAATTTGGCTTTAAATTATGAGTGAAAAAAGCTTCACAAAATTGTGAAACCTATACAGCAAATAATTGTTGATATCGTAATAAAAACATCAACATCATTCTCAATAGAATTGCATTTTGATGATTATATTGCACATGATTTTTCTCTTATATAACCCCAACACAGTAACAAAAATAAAATGACCATTTTAAATTCATGTACAGTGTTTTTGGGAGGAAAATGGTGAATACATTGATTCAGACAGTCACTTTGTGCAATATTGTATAACTGAGTTAAAGCAGCTTCTTAACGCTGGCCTTCCTCACTTGCATCTGACAGTCTTCAGGTTAATGGTGTGAAAAAGGAACCCTGTTTTTCCCTAACCTGCCAAGTGGTAATTGGCCAACAGTTTCTTTTAATAGCACTTTACCACAGGGATTGCAAACATCTTCTAACCCGTGTACAAAACAGTTCTGTGGAGCATAAACGAAGTGGGTCCGAGTAAACAAGCGCCCCAGCTTAGACCGGAGCATTTCAATACTAAAACGATCAATATGTGAGTGTTGTGTGTCGAAACTAATCTCAGCTTTCTTGTCCTTTTCTTTATGTTACAGGCTATTCGTCCATATACATGAGAGCAACAGAAGAAGGCGGACCGTGGCAGAAACAATAAGATGAGACCATTTAATGATGGTAGCCTCGAAGAAGAATAGCACAATCCAAGCTGTGGTGGTGAAATCTCTTTTAAGCTTTGCCACACATCCACTGCAGGCAAACCTCCATGAAAGAAATTCCCTATAAAGGACTGCACTCAACATTATTTTGATCGGTACATGGCGACAATATCCATCATCATACATCCATCAATGAGGAGGAGAGAAATAAAAGGACTGCTTCTGGCCTCGAGAACAGTTCGACATCCAGCTGATTCCCAGACAGGATCGCCCCAGCTGTACTGAAACCACAGCGGTGTTATCCTTTTATATTTCTTGGCCCTGCACATGACTCTCAGAGAAGCACCAATGGCCTGCGGCTTAGGCATGGTGACGAGTGCCTTGTTTTGGTCTGTAGCCATTGTATATTTCACTCATATTGGCAGGGTCAATGGAGACTGCTGGTTAATTGAGGGTGAAAAGGGCTTTGTATGGCTTGCAATCTGTAGCCAAAACCAGCCACCTTATGAGGCCATCCCACAGCATATCAACAGCACCATAGTGGACCTTCGTCTGAACGAAAACAAAATCAAGAGCATCCATTATTCTGCCCTAAGTCGCTTTGCCAACTTGACCTACCTGAACCTGACCAAGAATGAAATCTCCTACATTGAGGATGGAGCCTTTTCTGCTCAGTTTAACTTGCAAGTTCTCCAAATGGGCTTCAACAAGTTGCGAAATCTGACAGAAGGTATCCTCAGGGGTTTAGGAAAGCTGCAGTACCTCTACCTCCAGGCAAACCTGATTGAGACTGTGACACCTAATGCCTTTTGGGAATGCCCCAACATCGAAAATATTGACCTCTCCATGAACCGAATACAGCAGTTAGACGGGTCCACTTTTACCAGTTTAACTAAATTAACCACCTGCGAGCTGTACACCAACCCCTTCAACTGCTCCTGTGAATTGTTTGGTTTTGTCAAATGGCTTTCGATTTTTCCAAACCGGACGAACGAGCGGATGGTTTGCGACTCTCCGCCTGGCGTCTCTGGCTACAGTTTGTTGAGCCAGAATCCAAACAATCCGACGTATCGAAATGCCCTCCACATGCTCACCACCGTGTGCACCGATGACTACGTGACACCATTTATTTCCATATCCATTGAACCTACAACGGTACCACCAGACACAACTCTTTGTGGGCTGGAGGACTGCCCATCAGGCACTGAACCCGAAGATATAACAATCAGCACCGCTGAGAATGAGGTGCAAGTGATTCCTGTGATGAAACTGAAGCAAGTGACAAACACAGGCGCCACCATCACGGTCGAGATCCCCCACCCCTTCAGGAAGATGTACATCCTGGTTCTCTATAACAACAGCTTTTTCACCGACATCCAAAACCTGAAAGATATTAAAGAGGACATTGAACTAAAAAATCTAAAACCGCATACTAACTACACCTACTGTGTTGCTTCAATTCGCAATTCTCTGCGACACAATCACACTTGTCTGGTAGTCACCACCGGCCCAAGGACTGGAAACGACAGAGCTGTAAACAATGCAACCGCTACTCACTACATTATGACAATACTGGGCTGCCTCTTCAGCATGGTCATTTTTCTCGGGGTCGTTTACTACTGCTTGCGGAGAAAGCGTCAGCAGGATGAAAAGCACAAAAAATCAGGTAGTCTAAAGAAGAATATAATGGAACTCAAGTATGGACAGGAACTGGAGGGTGGGACTATTTCTCGAATGTCCCAGAAGCAGCTGTTAGCAGGAGAGAGCATGGCACGAATGCCATACCTTCCGTCCGCGGCCGAGATGGAGCAGTACAAATTTCAAGAAATGACTGATACGCCAAAAATGTTGAAGGGAAATTACATGGAAGTGAGGAGCATGGACCACCACGAGCGCCGGGAGTGTGACATGGGAATGCCTGGGAACAGTCAGGGGTCCGTGGCAGAGATTTCAACCATCGCAAAAGAGGTGGACAAAGTCAATCAGATCATTAACAACTGCATCGATGCTCTCAAGTCAGAATCCACATCTTTTCAAGGGGTCAAATCTGGGGCAGTGTCCACTGCAGAGCCACAGCTTGTATTGATATCAGAGCACCCACAGAGTAAATCCGGCCTGCTGTCCCCTGTGTATAAGGACAGCTATCACCACTCTCTGCAGAGGCATCGGTCCTCTGATGCCTCCCCAAAGAGGCCCAGCACTGCCACGGGAGGGCCCATGCGAAGCCCCAGGCCTTATCGCTCTGAATCCAAGTACATTGAGAAAACCTCCCCGACGGGAGAGACAATCCTCACTGTAACACCTGCTGCTGCCATCCTGAGGGCAGAGGCAGAGAAGATCCGTCAGTACAGCGATCACCGGCACTCCTACCCCGATGCTCAGATAGAAGAGCTCGAAGGACTTGACGGCCACAAGTCCTCCATGTTGGAGCCTCTCACTCACTCCCGCTCCAGAGACTTGGCATACTCCCAGATGTCTTCTCAGTATCACAATCTAAGCTACTCCTCCAGTCCCGAATACTACTGCAAACCTTCACACAGCATCTGGGAGCGATTCAAACTGCACCGGAAGCGACACAAAGACGAGGAGTACATGGCTGCTGGGCATGCACTGCGGAAGAAAGTCCAGTTTGCAAAGGATGAGGACCTGCATGATATTTTAGACTACTGGAAAGGTGTATCATCCCAACAAAAATCCTAACCTATGAAAGAGTTTTTACAATGAACCGTACATTGCGGAAAGGACACAAGGACTTCGTCTGGCAAATGAACCAATGGATACTTCCATATTATAATCAAGTATTCACTTACATCATCCTCTATTTTGACTGTGAGAGAATTGGGTAAAGATTTGTCATATTATGTAAAGCATTCATCTGGAAAAAAAAATTGCAGATTAATAATATATATGTTACAATGGATAATAGGTTTTTGGGTATCGCATGGCCAAGTCCTGTGACAGTGGATTTGCTGTTGTGTAATATGAAACTACTATATGAAGATATGTCTACTGAAACCTCAATATTTTTTGAAGAACTATCTGGAACGTTCACTCAAAGAGAACTTTTGTTTTTCTTCCTTCCCTGAATATATTTAATTGAAAACTGTGTACAGATATCGGTTTCTATATTTGCAATGTTTGCTGTGTAAATGGAAAAAGTATTAGTGAATGAAACAGGTTTATCAAGCGGAGTTCTGTTCATTTAGATCCTTCGATTGCTAAAGAACGGCGCAACCCACTTTGAACCAGTCAGAGCATTTGTCCTTTTTTAACCTCCACCGCCTCGTTCTGTTTCTTTCTTTCAAACTTTTCACATGATTCAGAAGGACTCCATTTTAAGTCCCCCTGAATCACACTGTGCAGCATTCACTGGAAGGATCCCGAAAGACTTCACGGCGGCCAAAGTGCAGAACAGATCGCGCTACGATGAGGGTCCTTAACATCAGTTTCATGAACCACCATTTGTATTTTTAGTACCAAAGTAGAAAACGCTGAAATGTTTACAATACATGGGGATCATCTGAACGTATGGCAGTAAGTTCATGTAAATTCTTTTAAAATGTGTGGGGTTTTTTTTATTTTCAAAATTTATGAGTTACTCCTTAGGGAAACAATAATATCCACAAGCCAGATACAGTATGAAGGCCTACTATTAATCACTAATACTGCAGAAGGAAGGGCAGCTGTGCTTTGTCACCTGTGGTTGAGGTGCATGGACAGCCGTTCTGCCTTACAGGAGCGCCCGATGGATGAATGTAACAGATATATATTCTGATCTGTCTATGGCAGCTTTTCTGTATATTTTCAAGGAAATATTTATTTGATGCTATTAACTATTGTGTTTTTTTTTTGTTTTTTTAATTTGCTTTAATATTTCTTCCAGTGTATTATAATGTATAATGTCCAATCCAATAAATGGAGGAAGGTAGTTTGATATTCAGATGGGCCTTGCTGCTTGCTGAGAGTATAATTGGATTTTTATCGAGTAGGCTGATCAATCTTTTTGTATATTATGAAAATATACCAGGCAAATATCACCATGCTAGAGTAAAATTTGAGAATGTGAAACTGAATCCTCTGACTTACTGGCTGTGAATTTGTATTTTTTTTTTTCTTTTTGAGGGTAAATACAATACTTTTTCTTTGTAAGATGTTTATATAAATTATTCCAAACAGGCTCATGACGATTCATCAGATATTTATGAACGAGTAATAAATGTGTACTTATACCATCTTACTCATCTGAACAATAGTTTTATGTAACCCTAAAAAGGATCATCTCTACAATTTGGAGAAAAAAAAAGGAGAACATCTATAGTGGCTGTTACAGCAGCAAAAAAACTAGCGCGTACATATGGTGAGTAGTGTGTTTATCTTGATATTTATGTCTTCGTCATGTGATTTGTGCATACACAGATTTATATGTGCGTATCAAAATGTGGGAAAAACAGTAACATTTTTGTGTGTAAAATAATTTTTATGTGTGTAATGTTAAAAATGTGTGTGTGACAGCAAGGACTTGTAGATGTCTCTGTCTTCACCTCTTTCTCAATCAGCCTCACTGTCTCTAAACGCTGTAGTAGTGCTCATTGAACAGGATATGAACACAAACTAAATAGGAGTTGGTTTTAAAAAAGTGAGCATGCAAGTCTAGACAAAGTCCACAAAAATTCAGTGTTACAGAAAAAACTTGGTCACAGCAGGAGGGGAGCACAATCTACTTTGCTGAAGGCAGACATTTTCAGGTCCCGTACACAAGTTATAAAACCTGTGCACCCACACGTTTTGATATGCACATACAAAACTGCACAAATCTCATCTAGACACAAACGTCATTATGCACATACAAGTACTACTATACATTCACAGGAGGCTCTGCACCCTGCGGCAAAAGTCAATTTGCGACTTTAATAGCCTCATGAACATTTATTTTTGATAACAGTTAATATTTGTACGTTCATGGATGCAAATTGTAGTTACTAGTCCAAGGAAACAAGGGGAGGTGTTTTCCCTAAATTGTCCTTGTCGTCTTTTCCCGAGTGTGCATTCAGACCTGATGCAGATTTTAGATGAGTTTTCATGGAAATGTCACAAAGCAAATTAATGTACATTTCTACTACAGTAATGTGACTACTAAAATTGGTTTATTATAGTTGATGGTGCAAATTTCCCAGTGCAGGAGAAGAGGAACTTGACCTGACAAGATGACGTGATTTGAAGAGCACCAGTCAAATTTGAACAAAAAAGAGCAATTATCATTGTCATGTGAACGTGGCATCTACGTATGTTTGCATCATGTTGTCACTTGTGTCATGTTGCTCATCACTCCATATGGATCAAATGTTCTGCCGTTCTCTTTCAATCAATGTCTTCAAGAGACGCATTTCATTGAAGTCTTTATTTCCCACTGATTGTTTGACTTCGAGTAACCCTTCCCACTCCAGCCGAGTGGGAAAACCATCTCACTTAGTTCTAAAATCGTATAGGACACAAGGATTATCTTAAATACATCCTGGATTTTATTTCCCCCTGTAAATCCACCTGAACCTATTGCAAAACGTTGATTCGAGTTTCTAATATTCACCCTTTAGCTGCAAATTAGTCATGAATTGTTCGAATACGATATAATCAAAAGAGATGAGAGCAGCACAGACATGTAGTGGGCTGTTTTGTATGCAGTCCGAGTCAAGGTGAAGACCACACGGTCTGCAATCTGATAGTCGATCCGACCTGAGGAAATTAATTTATCAGGAGATAATGATGAGGGGGGTTTTTTATTTATTTATTTTTTCCCCCATTTTCTCTGTTTTTGCACTAACAATGACTTTTATGGAAGTATAAAAGCAGTTGTTTAACAGCCCATCGGCATTTCTCATGATACCTTGTTTGTCAAACGCAGACATGCCATTGCACGGTTGTTTTTCATTCATGTGAAAAGAAGAATCCATGAGCCTGATGTGAATGTTTTATGTAAGCACCTTGTAAAGGGATAACCAGGTTGTCGTACTCAACATTTCAACCGCCTTAAGATTTTGGGATACATGTAAAAGTGTAAATTTCCTTTTTTGTTTTGTTTTTGTTTTTTCCAATGTCGATACTGTAATTGAGTCTTAATTTGTTATTTTTTATATAAAAAAAAACAACAACAACAAGCATTTCGGTATCTTTCTGAGAGCTGTCAGGTTTCTAGTTCATTTAGCTATTTAGCGACCTGTTTTTTATACTGCATATTGTAGCACTTCTGTGTCTAATAAGAGTTTCAAGTGGTGAGAAAAACCTTTAGAAAGATCAACAGTTGTTGTTTGAGTGCATCAAAACAAACAAGAGCACAATAATGTGTTTTTTCTTTTTTTATTTCTTAATACTATGTTAACTGCTTTCAGACAAAGTACTGTGAAATAAAGTTAAGGGTGCACATACAGCATACACTCAGCATCTTTATTCACCCTAAAGCCACTTGAGTTCAAATCCGTCCTGATTGGGCTGCATCACACAGTGCAGCTTTAGATGCTCTACCATTTGGAAGTATTTAAAATGGCTTTAAAAAAAAAAAAATGAACTGACCAATTATAATCTATCTTCTGTAGCCAAGTTAGCATTTATAGGTAGCTGGAGTACGGAATATTTCACTCGTGGCACTCAGACATACCGACAGCTACTGGAAATTTGAAGTCGAACGCGCGCACACGCACACATAAACATACCGGTGAACATGCAAACTCAACAAAGTAAGACTGGAATCAAGCCAGTGTGTTGACAATTTAAGACGATAGTACCCCTACACTATTGTCTGGAAAATAAAACTTTAAATGACACTTCTTCCTTCACAACAATGATAAAAACGCAAAAACAGACTCCCAAAATACAATGAAAATTTTCAGTTTTCACTTGAAATGTTGTCGTGTAAATGGGACCGAAAAGATATTTATTGATTTTCATCAAAATGAACTTTTCTGGAGTGTAGAGTGTCTGATCTGTGCAGATGGGTGAATTTGTCAGTTTCAGATTATTTCCTGAATCGTCTAATACTTAATAATATAGAACCTTCGTTACTGGATGACGATGTACACAACAACAGAAGAAGTGACTGTGGTTGTCTTTTCTCAGCTGGCCTAATTCTTGAAAAATAATGAAGTGTAATTGAACAAATATAGTTTTAATTAAAACCCACAGTTTTCCAATTGAATGTCAAGACAAATTATAGTAATGAAATGAGCTGCAAAACCAAACAATTAATTATTTTATGTGGAACAACAGCTGTTAACAATAAAACGTTTTTTTTTTGGGATGTTTCTTTAGAAGTCCGACATCAACTGGTATTTGCTACTTAAGTAGGAGCTGCCCTGCTTTACCAGGATTTCTAAATACAATTACTTCACGTCTTTTGCAGCTCTCAGCCAGACCAGTCAGCTGTATTCAGGTCAAGTCTTTTGACTCCAATACATTTGATTGTAAAATCTTTTTCTCATCAGGCTTTCGACAAGCATGAATATTGACACATTCAAGAGATTCAGGTGTTTCTGGAGCAAGAAAACATGTTCAACTTGCAGAGGAGACAACCTTGCTGCCTGATGCATAAAAGAAAAAACACTTTTTTTTAATGTTTATGGAGAACAGTAAAAAATGCAGAAAAACTGGAAATTTCTGCATCTTAATGTGAGGCTGAATTGATTTAAATCCACAATATTGCTGTGATTTTGAATATTTGACATATTTGCCAGTGCTGTTGTCAGAAAATGGAGCATGTGTGAAATGTGATCAGTGCTGATGATTACAGAGATGACCGAGCTGTGCTGCAGCTAGATGATTATTTTATGAACACAATCACGCCGGAGAAAAAACAATATGTAGGTTAATGACAACATCTGGGTTATGTGATCAGCTATGCTGCTAATTAAAGTGAGTGATGACACAAAAAGTGGGAGTTGAAAAAAAAAAAATCATCAACATTAATTTGTTTTTGGTTAGTTTTTGTTTTTGTTTTTTGTAAAATAGACAATTAGAAGCAGAATGTCAGTTGCATTACAGATGTAAGTGGTGAGGATTTGTTGTGTTTCCAGTGAACTGTAAAACCTGGACAGAATAGACGCTGAATCGAAACATGTTAATACATCGTGACATTAACTTTGAATTACAAATACAACAACTTGTAAATCAGTCATGAAGTTCTCCTGTCCAATTGTTTATTTTTGCATCATATCAAATCAGTTAGAGCTACATCAATAAACCAATGGATGCTGCAAGTTGCCTCTTGAACTGGAAAGAACATCCAATCCATCGATCAAAGCTGTGATATAAGGACACTATGGTCTGCTGTGCACATTAACAATGTGACTATGCAAATTTTCACCTTGACGTATTCATCCTACTGTCCTATGTTTAAGCATGACTTATTATGTGCAGACATGTTTGTGTGGAATTATAGTGAAATGTTTGCATGGAAACTAAAGCAGGGGCTTCAGAAACACGGCCAACCAGAATCAACCTTGAATTTACATGAAGTGAAACTAACAAAAAAAGGCTTTTTTTTTTTTTTTAATTTAAAAGTGACACCAGAACTAAAAATGGCAGCAGTGCCCGTAAAGCTATGAAATGGAGTTATCTTGTTGCTAGTGGAATAGCATTTGTATGAAAGCCATGCACAGTCAGTTTGTGACATCTGCTCGCTGAAAGCTACAAAAATCACGCAGTGACAGTCTTGATGACATTAGTATGGAAATGCTGGTATAGCACAGGATTTCAGAATCCATATATTTTTCCTATCAAGCTTTTCATAATAGATTTTATTAGAAAAAAAATCAAATTCATCATTTTATCAGAAAGTACTTGTGCTTCGTTGCACTAAAACACAGCTAATTTGCTATTGTCATTATTTCTA